>JAGSMP010001296.1:0-57137 GCA_029286625.1 Parnassius orleans | reverse complement strand
ACATAAAGTGATGTTGATTCTGTTAAAATCTGTTTCTGTTAAAAACACGCTACCAGCGCCGCTAGCAGTGAAAAACTATTTGACGATATGACCATACTATCATTAAATAGCAATGTTGTGTTTATTTATTAATATCGTTAAAAGATCTCTATTCATTGATTTTGCTAAGCTATTTAAGCTATATATATATATGACATGGTCAACAAACAGTGATAAATATCATGAAATGACACCATTTCACGAAATAATGATTTAATGAGTATTTTGCAATCATTGCAGGTAGACCAGTTTTAATCAGTTTACATACAGATATAGTATCAAACGTATGAAAATTGATATTACCACCCCTACTTTCGCACCATGAGCCAAAAAGAAAAGAAATTGCCCTGAGTTCCCGGCGCCCCTTTAATGGGGCAGGGTGCGAAGAATCTCCGGGAGGAAAACCGGCGACGAGGTTCGCCACCCGTCACGTTCTGTCTCCCAGAGGGGCAAAAAGTGGATTGAGGAAGCCCGTCTGGCTACGCTGAATGTATGTGGAGCAATGAATAATAAGATGGATGAAATATGCGATATGATGTATGATAGAGGAATATATGTTATGTGTAAATGAGACGAAACGAAAGGGAAAGGATGCCACTACACATGGCATGTATACCGCGTACTGCTCTGGTGTAGACGAGACCCAGCGGGCATGCCAGGGAGTCGGTATAATCCTTTCAGAAAGAATAGGTCATTGTGTGAAAGAGTATGAGTGTGTAAGCCCAAGGCTGCTATGGATACGATTGTTTGTGCTATGGGTGTACGCCCCAGACATGTCTAAGCCCACTTATATCCGAGAGCAGTTTTGGGAGATGGTAAGGATGGTGCTAATGAAATGAAAGGGTAATGAAAATATTGTAATATTAGGAGATTTTAATGGACGGGTTAGCGTGAGGAGGCTTGGTTATGAAAGGATATTGGGAACGTTTGGTGATGAAAGTGTAAATGAGAATGGTGAATGCCTCCTCACCGTATGTGTGGAAAAGAATATTTTTGTGACGAACACTTTCTTTCGTCATAAGAAGATTCACATGTATACATGGGAAAGAGGTGATGATAGAAGCATGATAGATTTCATAATTGTGGATGAAAGAATGAGAGCGCAGTTGTAGATACAAGGGTTTACTGGGGTCCAACATAGGGACGAATCATTACTGGTCTTATGCCGAATTAATGGTCTATTCAGACGGTGGCGGCATCGGACATCTGTGTCTACCACTGCGTTAAAACGTATAAGAACAGAGAGGTTACAAGATGAAGGTGTGAAAGAGAAGTACAAATATAGACTGAGAGAAAATAAAGTGGTATGGATGAATTGTGAATGAATGATTTAGACTTGGAGACTGTGTGGTATAATGTCAAGAAAGGTTTGGTGGATGCAGCTACCAAAGTATGTGGTGTAAGTAAGAGAACGAATGAAAGGAAAAATAACACTTTATGGTGGGATGATGAGGTACGGATGGAAGTTGAAGCAAAGAAGAGAGCATGGCTAGATTTACTAGCAACGAAGGCTAGTTATTCTAGCGGTATGAATGATGATATTGAAAGAGAAAGAGCAGTCTTTAGACATCTAAATAAGAGAGTAAAAGAAGTACTTGATAGGAAAAAGCAAGAAATAACGGATAAAAATGATAGAAGAATATCTGATAACTTCCAGGAAAATATTAAAATGTTCTGGAAACTCGTAAGAACTGCCAGGGGACATTCAAACCAGCCTAGAATGAATGCTATACGAGACCATAATGGCTGTATTTTGAATGACGAAGTTTCGAGTTTAAGGAGATGGAAGGAATACTTTGAAAGCGTGTTTATGAGTGAAGAGACGTTTGAATTAAATGAAATAGAAATTCCGAAAGAAGAGGAACGAGATAGAGAGATAAGAATAGATGAAATAGTGAAAGCAATGAAAAGTATGAAAGCACATAAGACAGCCGGATATGATAGAGTATCACTAGAAATGCTAAGGGCTGGAGAGGGAGTGGTGGCAGGCCTGCTGTACACCTTGTTTAATTTATGTTGGGAACTTAAGCGGGTACCGGGAGACTGGTGCAAAGCCGTGATAGTCCCAATAAATGAGGGAAAAGGATCGCAGCAGGACTGTAAAAACAACTCTGATATCAGCCTTCTCAGCATTGTGGGAAAAATATATGCTAAGGTAGTAATTGAAAGAGTTATGAAAGATACTGACGGAAAAATTTGGGATGTGCAAGCGGGATTTAGAAAGGGAATGGGATGAATGGATCAGGTCTTTTCCATGCGCATGATCGCGGAGAAGTTTTTGGCCAAAAACCAAAAGGTTTTTTGTGCGTTCGTGGACTCGTAAAAGGCTTATGACAGAGTGGACAGGGATGTGTTATGGCAAACACTGAACTCATTTGATTTGAGCGCTGGGTTGATACAGGCCTTGAAGTCTCTGTATAGGGACTCCAGTGCATGTGTCAGGATCAACGAAGCCTACTCGGACTGGTTTGGAATCCATGAAGGTGTCATACAAGGCTGTGTGGCTTCCCCGTGGCTGTTCAACCTATTTATGGACAGTTGTTTGGAAAATTTTAAAGTCAAAGAATGCGGTTTAAGAATGGGTCAGTTAACCGCCAAATGCCTTTGTACGCCGATGATCAAGTCATACTTGAGTCGTCGGCGGCCAAGTTGCTAATGATGGTTACATTAATGAACAGGTCATTAAAAGAAAGGGGAATGAAAGTGAACGCAAGTAAGACGAAAGTTATGGTTTTTGAAGGAGAAGAAAGTATAACGATATGTGAAATAAGAATAGAACGGGAATTGGTCGAGCAAGTAGATGAATTTGTGTATTTGGGATGTGTATTTAGCAGGGATGGTAGATATGATAAGGAAATAGAAGGACGATTGAACGCAGGAAACAGAGTAAATGGGGCTCTACACTCTATTGTGGAAAGTCAGAATGTGTCTAAAAAGGCACGTATGGCAATTCACAATGCTGTATTATTCCCTACTTTAATGTATGGTAGTGAAAGTTGAGTGTGGCAGAAGAAGCGCGAGAGTAGAATAAATGCTGTAGAAATGCGGTCATTAAGGAGTATGTTAGGGCTGAATCTAAATGACAGATTGAGAAATGTGTGATAAGAGACGAGTGTGGTTTGCAAGATTATTGTGACCAGGATTAAGAAAGGAATGCTTCGGTGGTTTGGTCATGTAGAAAGAATGAATGAGGAAAGAGTGACAAAGCAATATTATGTTGCAGAGGTGAACGGCAGAGTCGGGAAGGGACGCCCTAGGCGAATATTTATCGACCAAATTGGCGATATATTGAAAATGGGCCAAATTAAGAGTACCCTTATTCGACGAGCGTGTATGCGTAGGTATATGGATGTGGAGGAGGCGAGAGAGGTGTATCAGGATCGTGCCAAATGGAAGTCCATAGTCTCTGCCTATCCTCTGGGTGACAGGAGTGAGTGTTTATGTATGTATGTAACAGGCTTCTATTTAAACTATACCTATATTACTAGATTTATAGAAATATATTTTGAAAACTTCCAATACGATCTTCGCCGACAGCGAAATAATAAATTTGCGTTAATAATAACTAAGTACGTTTTCTACTATCCACTAGGTGGCAGGACTCATTTTCTGTTCATGAGTCCGTATGGGTAGGTGGATACCTCTTACCTATTTCTGCAGCCAAGCATCAGTGCATGTATTGCTGTTTTCCAGTCTGAGTCTAAGTACAGGCATTACATCTTGGTCCTTGTCGTTGAAATTAACTGGTTGCAGCTGTCTATGGACTGCAGTAGCCACTTACAAACATGTCGATTGTAAGTTAGTTTCACTTAAATTTTGTTTTTAAAAAGGTCTACAATCGTGCAAATAAACAATATTCCAACGTGAAAATCAAAAGTGACAATTCCATTCACTACTGTAAATACGGTTTAAAACGGAAAACCTTTTCGGTGGCGTTCTATGGTCGAGTTAACAGCACGAAAAGTAATTTGGCTCTGAATACGTTGACGCTAAAAACATAAGCGTGAATTTATGGTCGATATTAAAATTTGATATGGGTTTCTTTTAGACCCAAATAAAATATAGTGTTACGAGCTTGGGGTTCGAGACAATTAAAACTGCCGAGTGAATTACCAAAATTGACACTTTAATTACACAAGACTAATTTAAACGAAACGAAAAGACAACTTTAAACCACACTAATAAAACACAATTGTACTACAGATCGCTTCAGTTCGCAATTGTATCGCTTCGAAGTCTTCGCTTGTATTGCCAATTCAATACTGCCTCGGTCGTGGTCTATACCGGCCTTATATAGCGCCTCCGACACTTTCCAGAACCTTTACTGTGGAAACATCTAGAATGTTCGAGTACATATCGGTCCCGAAATTTCTAGAAAGATCTTGACTCCTAGTTCTGCTACTCGATACTAGAGGGCGCTAGTGGCTAGTGTTGCCATGTACAAGTCATTAATAGTGGCGCGCAACACTGCCCTCCTAAGACATGCTCGTCCCGAGCATTATTGGCCCCATAATAACGCGCCAATCGATCCACATGGACGATCTTAGAGTACCTCTTGCACCTTTCTGTATCCGGTAGGTTACGTCATTGATCCTTGTCACAATCCGGTACGGTCCGTCCCATTTAGCTTGAAGCTTAGGAGATTCCCTTTGCTGCGAACTGGATTGTGTAACCACACTAGTGAACCTTCGTCAAACCTTTGTTGTTCATTTTGCGGTCATACCGTGTTTTCATTTTTCAGACGTTTGCTGTCCCGATTGTCTGACGTGCTCATAAATGTCATTCATTTTGTTCTGCAAGTCATTTGCATAATCGGTTATACTGCGTGGGGCATCAGGTGGTATTCCGGTGATCAGGTCTGCAGGCAGCCGTAATTCTCTCCCAAAATTTGCTAAAGCTGGTGTCACTGATGTACTTTCGTGAACAGCGCTTCGATATGACAACAAAACGGTTGTGTGTGCCTGTCCCAGTCTCGTTGCCGTTTTTCCACAACTTTGCTAGGTACCTCTCCAATGTCTGATTAAATCGTTCTACCATTCCATCAGATTGTGGGTGGTAAGAAGTTGTTCTTGTTTTATGAGTACCCATAACTCGGCAAGTTTCCTGGAATATTTGAGACTCAAAAGTCCTTCCTTGATCGCTGTGAATCTCTAAGGTACTCCAAAACGACAGAAGACTTCATGAACTAGTTTATTTACAACTGTTGAAGCTTCTTGATTTGGAATGGCGAAGACTTCTGGCCACTTAGTGAAGTAATCCATCACAACCATGAAATACTTGTTACCACTTTCACTTTCCGGAAACGGCCCCGCAACGTCAATGGCTATCCTCTCCCATGGTGCACCAACATTGTACAATTTCAATGCCCCTCTACTACGAGTTTGAGGTCCCTTTACAGCCGCACAACTTGTACAATTGCGAAACCAGTCCCCGACATCGTCACGACAGTGGACCCAGTAAAACCGTTCTCGGATCTTCAGTAGAGTTCGTTTAGCTCCCAAATGGCCTCCCGAACAACCATTATGGTACAGCTATAGAACATCCGATACTTTAGCTTTAGGACAACCATTTGCAAATGACAACTGTCTCCTGACCATTTTCCCATTTACGGCACAGGACTCCATCCTGAATCAGCAAGCTGTCCCATTGGGACCAATAGCTTTTCGTGGTCGAACTCATCGCTGAAACGTCGCTCCACTTGGGCTTAGAGCACTGGCCTTCATCCATTCTAGAATCGGCTTGATGTCCGAATCTTCCTGCTGTGCATATCGCAGGCTGTCTTTCCATTCATTGTTGAGCTGGTCTGTCATAAGCATCCTCACAGATATCACTTCCACACTCATGTCTAGTACAATGCTTGCAATCTTTAGGACAAGGACTTCTTGACAATGCATCTGCGTTGCCATGAGATTTCCCGCTGTGCTGGGCGGTGCTGATAGCCGCACTGCCCCCTCGAGATAGTTCACCTTCCCTTTCCTTTCGCTTAGGGCAGCTGGATCGAAGATGGCCCCTTTCCCCACAGCCGTAGCACCTAGGCCTGTATCCTTTATTGCGGTCGCAAACTGTAGCTGCTGCAACCTCCTGACCCGATGGGAACGATGATCCTGTCGCACGGCTTCCACCTCCAGTGCATGGGCCAACGCGGCCTTAAGCGTCTGGTGGTGCCCGAGCCTCACAGCAGCTCTGACTTCAAGGTCGCGGATGCCGTCGATGAATGTCTGCACCAGGTTCCCTACAATGAGCACAGGTACAGACTGGTATGCTTTCGAACCAGCTTTTCCACCTCAAGGGCCCACTGCTGCAGGTTTTCGTTGCTGCGTTGCACGCGATCTTTGAGCTGCGCACGAAAGACGTGTTCCAGGTGAGCGTCGCCATATCTCGCCCAATGCCTCAAGGAGCTGCTCGTAAGTCACTTCCTTACCGAGAGCTTCCAGAACAGTTAAGGCCTGGTCGCGCAGGCCTAGGATGAGAGCAGTCATGGCTGACTTTTATTCCAGCCGTTCGCCTTCATGACAGCCTCGAACTGGATTCTGTACGCCGACCAGGAAGAAGTCCCGTCGAACGGCGGCACTTTGAATCCACGTAGCGAAGGTGTTGTAGCTACCACGGGAGCTGTAACTCCATCCCCAAGTTTGAGGTCGTCCAGCGTTTTCTTCACGTCAGCAATCACGTTGTCAACCCGATTGTTCACTTGGTCGATTCGGGTTTCAGCTTCCGACAGGCGGTTGTCGTGTTGAGCAACCCTATCCTTCACCTCCCTTATCTCTTTCCCGAAGGTAGCGTGAAGGTCCTTCATGAGAAGCATCTGCTCTTCCTGTTGGCGGGCCTGTTCCTCCTGTCCACGCTGCAGCTGCTCTTCCAACCGACGGGCCTGTTCCTCCTGTCGGCGGGCCTGTTCCTCCTGTCGGCGGGCCTGTTCCTCCTGTCGGCGAGCCTGCTCCTGCAGCATCATCATCAGACCACCTAAGTCAGGTGCTGCAGATGCAGGAGCTGCTGACGGGCCGGCCTCCGTGGTCGGCAGCTGGCCCTCCGACGTTTGCGGCGTTGCATTACCAAATCGTCTCTGGTCCTTCTCTTGTTGGCGTTGACTTCGGGTACGGATACCCTCCGTGTCGTCCTTTGATAAAATCGGCATGATCTGATCCCACTTCTGCACCAATTGTTACGAGCTTGGGGTTCGAGACAATTAAAACTGCCGAGTGAATTACCAAAATTGACACTTTAATTACACAAGACTAATTTAAACGAAACGAAAAAGACAACTTTAAACCACACTAATAAAACACAATTGTACTACAGATCGCTTCAGTTCGCAATTGTATCGCTTCGAAGTCTTCGCTTGTATCGCCAATTCAATACTGCCTCGGTCGTGGTCTATACCGGCCTTATATAGCGCCTCCGACACTTTCCAGAACCTTTACTGTGGAAACATCTAGAATGTTCGAGTACATATCGGTCCCGAAATTTCTAGAAAGATCTTGACTCTCCTAGTTCTGCTACTCGATACTAGAGGGCGCTAGTGGCTAGTGTTGCCATGTAAAGACATTAATAGTGGCGCGCAACAATAGCATCGATGCGTTCGAAATTAAGTGCGCTGTAAAAACGTAATTGCTTTTAATACTTCAATAGTCACAATGGGTGTATTTAATAAAAATGTTTCAAACGTAATATTTCCATGGTTTAGTTATATTATGTTATAACGTACGGAGTATAAAATAATTACTTTCACCCGCTTAAATCTATAACTATCTAAATCACGAATGAAATTTAAATGCAAATTAATTTTACTTGGTTTCTATGTTTTGAGATTAAATAAAGTTATTTTCGTTGTTTTGAAATATGTAATTTATCGATCACATTGTAAAAGTTCTGTTCTTTAGTCCATTTATCCCTATCATTTATCTATACATATAAATAAAATTAAAGTGTATGTCTATAATATTGAAATAACTGGCTTCTTCTGGGGATTATTTGCATGCTATTAGGGCATAAATAACTTTTTTATATTTTGTCTTTATGTCTGTCAGGTTAATCTTCGGAATGGCTGAACTAATTGTGATGAACTTTACAAACAAATGAGAACAATACCAGTACGGATCTAGCCTATATTTTATTCGAAAACTTTGGAAACAAAAAATATTGATAAAATAAATCTTTAATTTAAGTAACGCTACACTATAAAAGATCCTATTCAGGCGATGTTAATTACAGCATTTTGAGACTAAAAACAGAAAATTAAGTATTTAAAAATTTTAAGAGAAATGTTCCTGATTTTTCTTTTAATGTCAGATTCAGCAGACGCTCAAATATTCACTTTATCGTTCGAACTGTAAATATTCTGTCCTTTAATCCATTTATTCCTGTCGTTTATTACGCAATGAATGAATAATTAACAAAATTTTATGACTATAAGCGTGACTCAACATTTAAAAAGTTATAGAAATATGCTAGTTTTGGAGTTTACTCTAATGAGAATAGATGTTTAATCCTAAAAGATGGGTAGTAAAATAAAGCGTTAACAAAAAGTGACGCCGTTATGGTTTTCCTCTGCGCAACATATACGCGCATCTCAGCGCGAAATAAATAATGTAATATAATTTATACATTTTATGTAATATAATTCATGTAATATAGTTTATAAAATTAATACAAATAAATATATGGGTTCATTCCTTCCTTTGCCTATTGTATATATTTTAAGACAATCGTTTTTAGGAGTAAACTTCAGTCACGCGTCGGAACTGATACGCACAATTTTTTCTTTTAATGTCAGGCTCAGTAGACACTCACCAACTCTTCGGTCTATCGTATTCATCGCATATGCATAAAAATCGCCATAGAAATTCCTGGATGTTAATAACATTAGAGTGAGTGATGTTCTGTCCTTACTTGTTCACCAAAGCCGTTGATGTAGAAGTCAGTGTTAGTTTTATTTTATTCCTTAAGAAAACTAACATCGTATGATACATAACAACAAAACAGCATATAATCAAATGAGAAGCCAATAATAGATTTCCTTTACAAAGCAAACGTACTGCATTTAAAAGGTGAAGCTAGCAGTTGCTGCATATATTTCACAGGATAGTTATAAGCCGTTAGAACTTAGCTCCGACCGCATGGACAGTTTCCACGAGCTTATCATTTATACCGTCCACTTCATTGCAGTCTTCTAGGCACTGAAAACCGTTTTGTAACTCGAGCTGAAAGGTTTCGGATCTTTGGATTAGAGCACGAGGGGACGGGCGTTGACTTCATTAGACGAGACCTCTCCAACTTAACGTTCAGGTTCAGTGTGCCTCTAACCATTCGGTGATCGCTACCAGTTTAACCCTCGCGATCACTGAGACATCACTGAACAGTTGTCGTCTGGTCGTCATAATGAAGTCAATCTAATTTTTGTCGAACCGTCGGGGCTCGACCAGGTCCACTTCTTGTGGGGCCGCTTCTGGAAGAAAGTGTTCATCATAAAGAGTCCCTCTTTCTCCATGAAGTCGGCCAGCTGCTGGCCCTTGGTTCCGTTGCCTATTCCAAATTGCCCTACCTTCAGCTCACCGTACTCTCTTGTGCCTAGTTTTGCGTTGAAGTCTCCATTAACACCGTATAGTGGGTTTGGAGGAATGCATGGCTCTAGAGATATCCTCATACATTTCCTCCACCTCCTCATCGGGATGAGCCGAGGTTGGTGCGTAAACGTGTATGTTTGGTGATTCTGAGTATAAGGTACGCAACCCTCGTCGACACACTCCCAATCTTTACAACGTTGTTAACGAGAGACTTGTGGACGATAAATCCAACACCTCCTTGGGGCAGATGGTCGCCCTCCGGTGATAGAACAAGTTGTCGGATTCGAGGATTACCGTGTCCTCCCCTCTCTTCGGATCTCGGATGATCCTATAATATGCCAGCGTAACTTGTCTATCCCTTCTTCCAGCTCAGGATGTTCTCGTCAGTCCTCAGAGTGCGTGCGTTGTATGTTGCCAGGTTGAGTCGTCTTAGGTGGCAACCGAACCTCCACCGGAGATTCTTAGCACCCTGCCCGCCGTTACCATGGTCGCCATCGTAGCCAGGAATAGCGGGGCCACCGAACTGGGGCAATTTCTTCGTAACTTTCATCACGCTTGGCGAGCGGGTTGGCAACCGCAGTTTTTTATTTTAATATTGCTGTTATCAGAAAGATGCTGCTGCCCATCTCCTGCCTGTTTCCCATTGTCGCCTCTTACCACACCAACGGGAATACACGGAGTAGTGGATATTCTTAACCGCCACTACACGGCTAGGATATAAAAATTTACGGACCGAAATAAATATTTTGTATGAAACTATTCCACTTCGTAACGACAGTGGGGCTTTTAGAATTACAGACTGATGCCTCTTAGTCGCCATGCGATACTTTATACTGCTAAAACAAGTGGGAGATGACCATTCTACCTTCATTTGTTCGTATTTCCTTTTATTTTTTTACCCTCATTCCCAACACTCTCCTGACAGGAGTCCGTCCTCGGGCTCCCTTTAGCTTTAAATATTAGTGTCCACAAACGGCAAGGGGGAAGCAGGCTTCACGTAGGTCACAAGGGACGAGCTTTGCAAGGTATTTACGTTAGCACAACGTATCGTCTGAGTAAGTTATAGGCACTACGTTCGCATAACTTAACACAAGTGGTAAAATTAGAATTTTACCACTTGTGTTAAGTAAAAGTCAGTTATTAATAAAAACGCATTATTAAGAATCTCACTAACCACCGGTCAGATCTTGATAAAAAAAAAATAGAAACAGCAAAATCGGTCACCCAGAAAAAAGTTCTGAGGTAACACACATAAAAAACACAGTCGAATTGAGAACCTCCTCCTTTGTGAAGTCGGTTAAAATAACCGATTGAGTCATAGGCACTGCGTTCGCATAACTTAACAAAATAACAGATTAAATCACGTGCATTACGCGACGTGAGCATAGGAGCTTAACAAAATAACAACTCATAAAGTCATAGGCACGACGTTAGTATAACATAATAAAATAATAACATATTAAGTCATAGGCACTACGTTAGCATAACATAATAAAATAATAACCGATTAAGTCATAGGCACTACGTTAGCATAACATAATAAAATAATAACCGATTAAGTCATAGGCACTACGTTAGCATAACTTAACATCTACTTAATTCAAAGGCAAGACGTTAGCATAACTTAAGCTATACGCGATAGAGGCACGACGTTAGCTTGTCCGCTTTCTACTTTTAAGAAAGAGGCGCAACGTTAGCGTATCTCAATATTACTCTTTCAGAAAGGAATCACTATGTTAGCTACTTTTGACACATGTGTAACTACTCAACCTCGAAGTAAGCATGGGGCAAGCACACACCTCGTGTGGAGGCTAAAGTAACATTACTGGCTTAATGTAACTTTCTCGTCTCGGCTCTTTCTGACCATACGTGGTGGCTCCTTAATATTAGCTTATAAATCATTATTATATAAATAACGTAAGGATATTGTGAGCCTCTCTGTTGAGCGAACTGTAGAAATGGCTTATGTCGAGCTCGAGCACCTCATTGTTGTAACTGTTTACAGACCCCCATGTGCTACTTATGACTATTTTGAAAGAATTGTGGAAGAAGTTTTGCTCAAACTTAGTAAACAGAACAAGTCTGTTGTAATATGTGGAGACTTTAAAATCGATCTCCTTGAAACCTCTTCCACTAGTAAGCTCATTGTTAAAATCGTATAATCTTATTAATTTATTCTTAGAACCAACACGTATTGCTGGGCCTAGTGCAACCTGTATAGATAATATTTTACAGATATTAAGCCCTTGCATAAATCAATTATTCAAAATTTAAGTTCAGATCACTGTGGACAGTTGGTATCATTGCCTTACATACACAAAAACAGAAAAATAAGAAAGTTGTGTTTGTTCCAATAAATGACCATCGCTTGGAGAGGTTTAGAAGTAATATAATAAAAGACTTCATCACTTTCATTTAAAAATAGTGCTAATTATTTGTATGGTATGTTATTTAAAATTATAACTTGTGAATTTAGTACAATATTTACTTCTAAAACTTTCTCTTTTAACAGTCGCAAATCATTTAATGAATGGGCGACAGTAGGAATTATAAAAATATGAGCTTTATAATGAATGATCATATAATAGTAGTGTTATATTTAGAGATTATGTAAAAACATATTCTAAAATATTTAAAAAGTATGCTACACAGCTAAGGCTTTACATTTAAGTAACAAAATTAAAACTGCATCCAACAAAATTAAAATGACCTGGAAAATAATAAATTGTGAAACGGGCAAGGTCAAACCGCACAACTCGGATTTTCAATTGAATATTAATAACAGTTTAACTCGATCTGATCAAGAAATTGCTATGGCTTTTGAGAAACATTTTACTGATGTTCCTTTTTTGGCAACAAAATCATTAAAGTCTTCTCCTACTGTCGCCGAATCATTGCTTAAACAAAATGTAAAGGCTTGTTCAAATACTTTTAAATTCCATAGAGTATTGCCAAAAGATATCGTTAAATATTTTAAAACAATTGATGTAAAGAAAACGGCAGATTTATGGGGGATTTCCATCAAAGTTATTTTATCTATAATAGATATAATTGCACTTTATCTAGCCACTATATTTAATACAAGCGTCGAATCTGGTGTGTTTCCTGATTTAATGAAACTTCAAAAGAAAAAAAAGATAATAAAAAAAGTCATACCTTTATTTAAATCTGGTAGTATATCAGACCCCGCCAATTTTAGACTGATTTCTGTACTACCAACATTTGAAAAAATAATTTTAGATCAGATTTTAAGTTTCTTTAATATTAATAAATTGCTACATAAAAATCAATTCGGTTTTACAAGGGGTCGCTCGACAATTGACGCTGGAGTTGAGCTTACTAAACATATTTTTGTTCATGGGAGAATACGGAGGATGCTTTGGGTATATTTTGTGACCTTTCCAAGACCTTCGACTGTGTTCACCATGAGACATTAATCAGGAAGCTACAGTACTATGGTGTCAAGAACACAGCGCTTAAGCTTATTATTTCATATTTAAGTAATAGAATGCAGAAAGTTATTATCAATGGTAAAGTTCTTCCGGGTCACCTGTACTAATAGGTGTCCCTCAGTGCTCGATTCTCGGCCCATTTTTATTTCTGGTATATATTAATGACTTACCTTCCTTGTAGGGATAATCATGATATAGTATTATTTGCTGATGATACTTCCTTGATTTTTAAACTTAAACGTCAATTATTTAAATGTGACGAAGTGAATAATGCTATATCAAAATTAGTGCATTGGTTTAACGTTAATAATCGACATTTAAACGGAAATAAAACTAAATGTATTAAATTTACAACAACGAATGTTAAAAATCTGGGTACCAATGTGTTTTAAATGGGAAGAACTGAGCCCTGTTGAATCCACTGTTTTCTTGGCATCACTCTCGACGCAAAGCTTCAGTGGGGCCCTATATATCTAAACTAGCAAGCAGACTAAGTTCTGCAGCCTATGCTGTAAAAAGATTAGAGGTCTCACTAGTGTCGAGACAGCTAGACTAGTTTATTTCAGTTATTTCCATAGCATAATGTCTTATGGGATTTTGCTATGGGAAATGCGGCTGATTCAGAAACTATTTTTGTTTTACAGAAGAGGCCATTAGAGCTATTTACAACCTAAAACCGAGAGAGTCTCTTAGAGATAAATTTAAAAAATAAATATATTAACTTTGGACTCTCAGTATATTTACGAAAATTTAATGTATGTTCACAAAAACAAAGGTAGTTTTAGTAAAAAGTGATGTACATTCTGTAAACACTAGGAACAAGCACAAGCTAGTGATACCAGTTCTTGACTCCACAGAGTCAGTAATTCATTCTTGGGGCAATGTATACGCTATTACAACAAGGTCCCGGAAAGTGTACAGGCTCTCTATTACCAAGTTTAAATGTTTTGTTAAGCTGAAACTGTATAAAAGGGTTATTATAGTATAAATGAATATATAATTGATAATAACCCATGGGAATGAGGTGGTCGCTACTAAGCAGTTTCTAAAATAATTTTTACTTAAATAGTTTGTACAACCATTAATGTAAAATTTACTTTAAAAAAAAGTCCTGCTGGGTTACTTGCTGGTTCTTCCCAGGACAGAGGTTTTTTTCGAACCAGTGGTAAAGTAAAAATGACTTTCAATAAGAATTACACATGTAATCTATATTGAATAAAAAGTTATTCTATTCTATTCTATTCTATTCTATTCTGTTCTATTCGATTCCATGAAACGATAAACTCTTATTTTCTAATCTTTACCAATAGTTATTCAACAGCACACAATGAGTGAGCTCTTGAATACATTTCATACAGACTAAACTTTTACAGAATTGAAAACATCACCAAGCCGCTGTACTGCACCAGCGCCCGCAAACCACAGCGCCGCACCTGCGCTAGCGAGCTGTCTAGACTTCAACTCTGTACGCATAGGCACCAAGTTTGCATACGTTCCAGTAGCTCCCAGTGACTGTTGACATAGGCAAAGCACAAAGTTAGCGTTAACTACACCTAAAACCTTTTAAATATTGGATATTACTTTAAGTAGGTTGTAATGTAAAATTTAGAGTACACCACGGTAAAAACAAAAGACATGGAAACAACTACGTCAGATGCACAAGCGTGCACTTAAGTAAATCCAACAAAGGTCTCGCAAAATAGGTATCCGAAGTAATTTAAGATTTAAATAGATGTAAAACGTTTCAGGCGCTTGAAACAAATAAATAATCTGCATTGAAAAATTAAAAATTAAAAGATAAATGTATTGCGAACCATAGTATTCGTGGCTTCCAAAGTTTACCACATATTCGCTTAAGAAACTGCAACTGTGTGATATGGCACTCACAAACCATTGCACACATTGCAAAAACGGCAACTATGTGGAGAGACTGATTCCACCACATATTCCAAAGGGAAGGAGGCAACTGCGCAAGATCTATGCATTGCAAAAGGTAACTGCTTGCAGAGGCGTAGGCCACTACACACATTGCAAACATAAATTCAACTGCATGACAATGTGTAAAATATCACACACTGCAAACGACATTCCACAAATTGCAATGGTCATTTAAGTCGTCTCAGTTAGATAGATATCCGTGACATGGCTCACCTCTCGTAACGAAAGCTGAGCAAGCGTCAGACGTCTATTGCCACGCCAAAGCACCATGTGTTCGGCAGCCGCTTGAGCCGCCTGCCATTAGATCCACCGAGAAGTCGCAGGCTGTAGCTATGGCGTGGCAGCACGCATGAGACCTTATAGATACTGGAGTCCAGCTTTCCCGTAGATTGCGACGGATGTGGTAGAGCCACGCGGCAGCTTGTGCTGTCGCACGGATGGGCCGGCTCTAACCGTGTTGGTACCACGACCTCACAGAATACCAGCGTGAAGTAGAGGTTTACCTCTGCGTTTCGCTTAGTGAGTGCAGGTGGCCGGAGGCTAATTCCCCTCCCCATCAACATGGTAGCGGAATTAAACGAAGACTACCCCAGGAGGTACCAGCACCCTGGAGAATCCTCGCTGAGCATCCACGACCAAGCTACTCCACTCCTGAGCATGGTGATCAGGCTGCCCCGCGTATTCTGGGGCAAAATTCCGCTCGCGACTAATACTGCTCGGGGCAAGCGGAGCAATAAGACCAAGGCGACCCTGTCACGCTATCCGTGAATTTTGCAACATCAAGGGACTTCATTCCAACCTTAACGCTGTCCACTTCCATCTAGAGACGGCGAAGCCGGCCTTGCTCTTTACCGTGACTCAGGTGTCCTCTCCGGCTGATACTTCATATGAATGCATGATTGTAAAAACCCACCTCAGACCACTTTTTCCAAAATACTGTTTATTGTGGATTTATATTCTCTACGGCAAGACAAACTGTTTGAGTGTAAAAACACACCTCAGTCATGTAAGCATTCCACAGTAATAGAAGCACAAATATTTCAATGAGCGTAAAAATCCACCTTATCCTGGATGAGGTGTTTTTTTACAACCAAACATGTGGCAACACCTAAAACTGTCAGCTGTCAATATTGACGTTTTTAACGTTAGTTTGTTTAGTTTGAACAACTGAGGTGACTGTAACGGACAGTAATTACTTGTATTACACAAATTAAATTAAATTTTGCAGCTTAATGGTGAAAATTAGTGCTGAAATGGAGGAAAGTGTAATATATTTAAACCCAGGTGAGTCCTCCTCGGGTGAAACACGCACTAAAAAACGACGTGATAACTCTGCTGATTATTCTCGGAATAAGATCAAACAAGCACGTATTCATGGGCAGGCTTATGTGACGGCAAAAAATAAAACTGTACGGGCTAAGACAATAGGACCTCCATGCAAGTGTGCTAAAAAATGCTGGGAAACCATATCCGAAAATGACAAATTAGAGAACCTTGCCAAATTATATAACTTTGCGACAAAAATTAACAAGATATCTATCTCCAGGGGTTAATATCCTGTAAGGACATAAAACGACGCCGAGTGCTGAAGGAGAACACATTGAGACAGAAAATGTTTACATACACCGTTCAAATTGGTAATGAGAAGAAAGATGTATGCCATTCTGCTTTTCTTAGCTTGTTTGGTATTACTAAGGACCGTGTTAAGAGGCTCCGTGACTTGTTGGTCTTGGGTAAAATACCGGAAGACAAGAGAGGGAAATCGAAAACGGTCAATGCGATGTCTAGTGATGAAATCACTGCAGTGATCTCTCATATTTCCTGTTTTCCAGCAAAAGAGAGCCACTATTCTTCTGGCATAATAGTATCTTCCTGCTGACCAATCAGTAAAAAATGTTTCGACTTTATTAGGAAAATATCCAGGAACTAGGATTAAGTACGAATATTATAATAAAATATTCAGGGAGAACTTCGCTCTTCGCTTTGGACGACCAGCAGTAGATACGTGCTGCCTCTGCGAGAGTCTAGACTTGAAAATCAATTCGAAAACCCTGAATGACGTAGCTAAAAAGGTAGCTTTGGCCGAAAAGCTAGTACACAAAAAGAGGGCAAAGAAGTTTAATAATAAACTTCAAGAAGCTAGGCAAAAATCTCAAGAAGATGTAACGTTCTTAGGCATTTGCTACGATTACATGCAGAATGTCGCTGCCAATAATTCCAGTGCAAGAAATATTTATTTGCGGCAACTGAGCGTTTCTATCTTCTGCATCCACAATTTGAAAACGGGTAAAATGTCCTGTTCGTATATCATGAAGGGCAAGCAAAAGGGACCAAACGAAGTATGCTCGTTTATTATGACATACATTAAAGAGTACGTCGACAAAAAAGTGGTAGAACTAATGCTCTTTTCTGATAACTGCGCAGGGCAGAATAAAACAATACATCAGTACGAATGAATATGGCCCTAGTTGACATCGGGCGTTTCAAAAAATCAACAGATCTTTCCGATGCGTGGCCATTCTTTTCTGCCGTGTGATAGAGCATTTGGGATTATAAAAAGCCTTCGTCGTAAAGAAAGGCTGTACAGTGTACAGGAACTTATGGAATTAATCGTATCTTCGAGCAGGCAGAGTGATTTTTTTACAGTTCACTTGATCAGCGGAGAGGATGTGACCGAGTTTAAAAATGGTAGGTTCAACATTTCAAAAGACTGCACTATTGAAACAAAGGATCGGCGAATTCCGAGAACGGAGAAAGTAAGCATCTCAAAGTTCCATCACCTCACATTTTCATTGATGGAATGATAAAGCACACATTTTTGTTGAAGATAAGGCATCAGATTACCGTATCGCTACCGAATGAACCTGCATATGGACCAAGGCAGCTCTGCATTAATGCAAAGAAGATGCAGGACCTGAAAAAATGCGTTCAGTTTGTGCCTGAAGACGAAAAAACTAAGTTCTGGAATGAAATATTGCAATGGCCAACAGCTGAAAATGTCGAAGATGAAGAATTAGATTAATTCTGTTATTTTTTTAAGAAAATAAATATTGTTTAATATTCGTACAAATTGGACTTTGATTGTAAAAACACACCTTGTACATGATGACTGTAAAAATCCACCTCATCCCAAAACTTAAAAATCAAATAAAAATATTTATGAATATTTATGCTACCACTTTTAACATACCATTATATTAAATATTTTTCCACATAAATAGTAAAAGAAAAACATGGACCTAACTTTTTTACACCAGACAGTTTTCATTGATTTTCTGAAACTTTTGCATTTGGTCTGAGGTGGGTTTTACAATCATGCATTCATATCTCTCCGACCCGGGGTACAAATTATAACACTCCTTTGTGCCCCGGGCTGGAGTTTGCGTATACGTCAGAGAGGACATCTGTTTTCGACGCTTCGGCAGTCTTGAAGGTACGGACCTGTCCATCCTATGGCTGCGCATAGACAGCGACAACCATCCCCGCGTCTACGGTTGCCTCTATAGGTCCCATAGCGGTAATGCCGAAACAGACCGACACATCGACCACGTCAAATGGCTACAGATTCCTTGTTACAGCAGATCCCATCCGCAGAGATCGTGATCCTTGGCGATTTTAACGCCCACCACGCCGAATGGCTCGGTTCATGTTCAACCGATCATGCAGGAGATCTGTTTATAACTTTGCTTTGGCATATGGTCTTACAGGTGGTTACTTCGCCTACGCGGATTCCAGATGTGGAGGATCATGCACCTTCCTGTTGGACCTTCTGCGGACCTCTCATCCGGACGGATATCAGGATTCTGTCGACGCTCCTTTAGGCTCGTCGGACCATTGTCTTGTCCGGGTGTGGTGACACTCACACTAACGTCACGGTTGCATTCTGCAGGCTACCGCCGTGTTTGGCACTATAGGTCGGCCGATTGGGATAGGATGCGGTCTTTTGCATCCTACCCTTGGGGCAGGTTTGCTTCTCGCCGGATGATCTGACTCTCGCACTGTTGCTGATGTGGTACTTCAGGGAATGGAACTTTTATTCCATCCTATGTGGTGCCCATCGGAGGCAGAGCCTAGCCATGGTTTGGTCGCTCCTGTAAAATAGCATCACGCTATAAGCAGGAGTGCTACCGGGCCTGGGCTGACGCAACAACGTCTCGGGATGTAAACACCAGCGCTCTTAAAAAAAAGTATAATTCCACCTCCAGGTCCTTCAAAAAAGTCATTGCCAAGGCAAGGTCTAAGCACATCGGCAGAATTGGCGAGAAGCTAGTTCGCCTTCCTTCGAGAACCCGTGCATTCTGGTCTCTCGCCAAGGCTGTCCAAAGGAACTTCTGTCAGCCATCTCTTCCATCTCTGCACAAAGGACGACTCACTGGCCCATGCCGCAAAGGAGAAAGCCGATCTGTTAGGCTCTCTCTTTGCGTCCAACTCGACTCTGAATGACGGGGGGAACACACCGCCGACCATCCCGCGGTGTGAGTGCTCCATGCCGGACGTGCGGTTTACAGCGGTCGGTTCGCAAAGCCCTCCTCTCTGGACGTCAGCAAGTCGAGTGGGCCTGATGGAGTCCCACCTATTGTGATAATGACGTGTGCTCCGGAGTTGGCCCCGGTTTTAACGCGTCTTTTCCGGTACTCCTACTCCCAAGGCGTAGTCCCGAATTCATGGAAGACAGCTTTGGTCCACCCGATCCCTAAAAAAGGCGACCGCTCAGACCCGTCCAACTACAGGCCTATCGCCATCACCTCCTTGTTCTCCAAAATAATGGAGTCTATTATAAACTGCCAGCTCATGAGGTACCTTGAGGATCACCAGCTGATTAGTGACCACCAATACGGTTTTCGTCGTGGTCGATCAGCTGGTGATCTTCTGGTCTACCTGACTCATAGATGGGCGGAGGCAGTAGAGTCAAGGGAGGCATTGGCCGTTAGTTTGAACATATTCAATTCCGTCCTACATGGTGGCACTACACCGGAGGCGTGGAGCAGAAGTGCGGTGGTCTTGTTCTTCAAGAAAGGCGACAACGCTCTCTTGAAGAACTACAGACCGATTTCCTTCTGAGCCGCGTCTACGTGCTGTTTTCGAGTCATTACGAATCGTCTCGCACGCAGACTCGACGACTTCCAGCCTGAAAGCTGAGCCTGAAAAGGTTTTAGCACCAGACCACATACACTTTCCGGCAAATTGTACAGAAGTCCGAGGAGTACAATTTGCCACTATGTCTGGCGTATGTGGACTATGAGAAAGCCTTTGATTCCGTCGAAATTTGGGCGGTGCTGCAGTCCTTCAGCGGTGCCAAGTTGACTGTCGGTATATCGAAGTGCTGAAGTGCTTGTACAGTAGGGCCACGATGGCTATCCGAGTACAGAACCAGAGTACAAAACCTATCCAACTGCAGAGAGGTGTAAGACAGGGTGACGTTATATCCCGAAACTCTTCACCGCTGCATTGGAAGACGTTTTCAAGCTTCTGGACTGGAAAGGATACGGCATTAACATCAATGGCGAGTACATCACTCACCTTCGATTTGCCGATGATATAGTCATATGGCAGAATCGCTGGAGGACCTTAGCACTATGCTCAATGACCTCAATAGTGCCTCCCAACGGATAGGTCTTAAGATGAACATGGACAAAACAAAGATCATGTTTAATGTCCATGTCACACCTATGCCGGTAGTTGTTGGGAGCACTAAGCTCGAAGTTGTTGACGAATATGTTTACCTGGGACAAATAGTCCGACTAGGTAAGTCCAACTTCGACCGAGAGGTCAATCGACGGATTCAACTCGGCTGGGCAGCGTTCGGGAAATTACGGCACATCTTCTCGTCAGGTATACCTCAAAACTTGAAAACGAGGCTGTACAACCAGTGCGTGTTGCCAGTGATGACCTACGGAACTGAGACGTGGTCCTTCACCTAGATATTTAATAGAGTTAGTAGTGGTTAATTCTGTGCATAAACATTATAGGAGTGTTTGATCTCAAGAGTGAACAAGTAAAAATCCGCTACCAATATTACCATCCCGTGTGTGTCGTAACAGGCAACAGGTGGTAATGAAACAGCATTTTCTGATTACAAATCGTAATAATTAAAAATGCGAAATTATGCGCATAAGTGGTATAAAGTAATCAATTGGGAAGGTCAATGATCAGCTATGGAATTTTGATAGGCTATAAGATGGAGATGAAGGGCTGATGATAAAGTATTTACCAAGACCCTACTGTGTTCAAGTTTAAAGGGTAATAAAGCAATGTAGTTGCAAGTGTTAATACATCGCTACTTTTTATTTTATGCTACAACTTAATACCTATTATTTGGGTTATAAAAAGAAAATCTTGTTAAAACTTGTTTTCAAAGTAAAGGAGAATGACCAAAAGTGGTACCAAGAAGTCTCGCGCATCAAGACCAAAATTTTATAGTAATTAGTTTCATAATTTTTTAGGACATTACGCGTCGGGGGATTTGATTTTTGAACAGGGAATTTACTTTTAAGTTTATAAGTATGGATATTGAGTATAGTCAATTTTATTTGACATTTGGCTAGGGAAGGCTCAGTCCATGCTCTATGTCTGTGGTTTTATATAACGTTTATAGTAGGCATGTCGATTCACTTAAAAAATAATCGATCTCCGATTCGATTCAAACATACTAGAATCGATTTTCGATTAAATCGAGTATTAAAAGATCGATTTTCAATTAATCACGACATTTTCTAACATGCCTTATATAGACACAGAACATTATTGATGTTAATTTACTAAATACAACTGATTGGATAGAAATATAATTAAATTAACAAACATAACATCACGCCTGTATTTCCCCGAAGGAGTAGGCAGAGGTGTGTAGTACTCCTACTAGTTATTATCATTAAATTAATAAACATAACATCACGCCTGTATTTACCCGAAGGAGTAGGCAGAGGTGTGTAGTACTCCCACTAGTCTTCAGTTATGTTATACCTTATGCCATAGAGTTGAGCCTTATGCCATACACCGGGCACAAATCCAGACTCCGTGGTACTACTGGGCATTTCAATAGTGTAAACTGCAACGTACACTTATCGATAAATCGGTTTCAATCTAATCACTCACTATTTATCAAATTGAAATGAATGCTACACGAACACAATAGGTAATGTTTATTTCGTAACTATTTACTCGCAATATATTTTTAATAAATATTATTTTTATTTAGATTTTTGGCTTTGATGCTTGTCCTTTAAGCTATGTCTTCCTTTATCTCAATATCAAGTGATAATAATCCTTTATAGTATACCGCTTCACAACATGTTAATGCGCCACATCGCGTAGTTTTTTGGAGATTTTGATGGCAACTTGAGCCAGCAGACAGTTGGTAATAGTATCTGAAAGTGCCTAAGCAGACAGACGCCTTATTTTGAGATTCACATCACCATCGAAGCACTAGTTGCACCGTTAACACTAATAGTTCACATGCGCAGGAATTTAATATGCCAATTCGAACCACTTTAACATAACAAAATCCACTTCAAGCCATTATTTAAACAATCATACAGGAACAGCAATCAGCCGGTCAAGTTCCCGCCAAAACTCCTTTGATAGATAAAGTAAATTCACAGCACAGATAAGGTTAAACGCTGAAATCTACGGGTTAGATTAAAAATAACAATAAGTAACGACGTCTTTGGATGCGTTCATAAATATTTATTTTATGTGTTCAAATTATCCACCAAGAACGTCCGGTTGTTTTTGCGTCCGGCTACAGCAAAAAAAATAAAAACTAATATAATGCAGCCAGTTTAGGTACTTTATCGCTAGTTCTTGAATCAGTACGATTCGCAAGGTTTTTGGATCGATTCATCGAATCGATGTATCGTCCCACATCGATCTGAAAATCGATTATAGTACCCTAAATAATCGGCTTTTCGATTAATCGATTTCACATTTGTACTGACGCATTAACTAATTTACGTTTGCGCTAGGAAATACGACCGTCTGTGTTTTTGAGAGTTGAGATTAGTTAATTATTGAATTGTATGTTGAGAAGTAGAACTTGTTTGTATTTTGTGAACTTTTTTTCTGTGTATTTAATTGTGCAAATATGTCGAGTCATGGGGTCGACCAATTGATACCATCAGTCACCCGGCAAAACCAACGATGTATCAATTGTTCATTTTTGATACCCAGAAACCTACCTACACACTAATTAGAACAAGCGTCTATTCCAATGATTAACTTGTTACAGTCGTGGATAACTCGTACTCAGGTAAGCAGATCTTGTTTTACTCTTTGAATACCTATATACCTAAGAATGTCTTATCTAAATGTCATCTTACAAAACATTTTTATAGAATCAAAGAAATATTTATTTTAGACTCGCACAGGAAGTAACAAATAAATAACAAAAAACAAACCTGTTTGAGGTCAAAAAAGGCTTTACTCTTGATGACCTATAGGTGTAACTATTGTGAATATGTTACAGAAGATAGATAACGCCACAAAGGATTAAAAACACTTTTTCATACATGGTTTTTATTGCAGTTGTCTTCAGAATGTGTGCTTTGTACAGTGTTTGACACTGCTTCAAGATCGAGCAAACACAATCAGTGAAGGATTGCCTATTTTTGGTTATAGAAAATTATGTTTTTCTTGTGGCAATTCTATTCTACGTGCAACTAGAACATATCCTGTAAGACAAGATCGACAAGAGAGAAACATTTTAGTTAGACATGTTCCGCTGCATCTGGTAAATATTTTTATTTATGTTGCAATATAAAAAAAAATCAAATTCTTTTTAATGTTCTACTTTTCTCCAATCTTCTATAGTTGATAGTGATAATACTATTATTAGATTATGTCTCGATGATATTTATTACTATTACATTACAATAATGTATTAAAACTATTTCAGTGCAATACTGACTTCCTTAACTAAGTGTTTACATGACTAGGATGAGTTCTATAATGAATCTTATTCTAAATGCAAGGGCTTTTATAGGATGATCAAAACAAGTCTGATGGTCAAGTCAAGCAATAACAATTATACAGTGGAGTCAGCGTCTTCTGTAACGTTACACTGCACAATTCCTGGTCAACATGTTATTGTAAAATTATGGCTACTTGCAATTATCATGTTTAAGAGTAATCTAATATCAAAACTTAGGACGATTTGGGATCAACAGGTATTTCCAGACTGCATAACTAGGTATTAGATAATATTATCTATTTTGACACAATACTTACTGCCCGATCATTATCATGTATTCCTAACAGTTACATCATATTACAGTACATACTTTTATCAAGTTTATAGCCCATTGTGAAATGTTTTGTATTACATGTTTAATCATGTTATTTTTTTAGATCTCAAGATTCGAAAGTGTATGTGCTGCTTGCTGGAGATCAGCTACAAGAGAAGTGCAACGTCGTGATCAGCACGACTTCAATCGCCCTGGTCTGTCAGACGCTATTTTGCCAGATGCTGGATCCAGTGGGGATCTCAATATTTAGGCTAGATCTTATTATGCGGAACACATCCGTCGGACTGGTATTTATTCAGTTGAAGTGATATTCAGTTGAGATGAGCTTAATAATTACCTCTTAAGAGGTAGGATTAAATCTAGACATGTCAACAGTCGTACTTATCACACGTATTTATTGATTAGCAGAGATGATGCTGTGGCCAAGACATTAGAAACCATAGTAGGCTATTGCTGCAGCTGTTTCGTCGGTAAGCGAATAGTGGGCTGCTGTGCTCATATAAAGAAAATAGTGTGGTATTTGATCTGGGGACGGTGTAATGACGTAACTGCGCCAGCAACGGCTTTAGATTATTTTTCTCAAGAGTATGATGAATGATTTAAATAAATGTATTTTAAATAAATATTTTTGACTTTTAATCGCTACTAAAAACCTAAAACCTATTATTAAAAATGGACTTGTTTTATTTTTCTATCACTTACCTAATCGATTCACGACAACAACATGACCATGAGCAATAGTGTCTGTCATGAATAGTATCTTAAGATTATTAAAGGGTTATTGACAAGACTCTAGACTCAACGAGCGTTTTTTTGGTCTGACTGGTCACCCTTATGATAATGTTTTATTGGTATTAGTGTGTAGTGTGATCACAGTGGCGTCCAATGATATATTACCCTTAGATACGTTACCCGCTCACAGTATTGGCAATATGTATAAAGGTCGTCGAAATCTCCGAGTTTCAGTCACGCATCCTGCGACGCGGCTATATGTTGCTATAACTCGTAATTCTTACTAATAATAGTGTTTTTAGAGCCATAATGTTCGTCCATATTTAATGTGTCTATTTAAAATAGGTCGTTGGTAGCGTCGAAAAATAAAACGTAGTTTTTAGGTTATTTTCGATTTTATAAAATAACTCCATAACCCGGGTTTTGTTTTAAAAAATAACTTTTGTAGAAGTTAATATGATTAGTGTAGTCTATAAAAAACAAAGTTTGATTTTGATGCAACATGGTACGGGATTCCATACATTAATGGGCATTCTCCTTTATGTTGTGGTTATGGAAGAGCAGGATTTTCTGCCGTAGGCAATACTAGGTAGATCTCAACAACTGTTGAATAAAACTATTTTACGGATTTTATCGCGTTTAATTTTACTAATTTTGATTCCCGACGTTTTGGGTGCTTTACAGCACCCATGGTCCTGAGGGGACTGAGGTGTTTGACGTCCCAATGTCATAGTTAGCCCGGCTACCTTCAGTTTTTGAATATTAATTTTGGTCCGATCTACGCAGAATGAGCTTACAGTATCTTGAAGTCTTGCAATGGTATGCTTGGGTTTGGATTTAATAAATACAACTATATAATATACAATAATAATCAAAAGCACCCGAAACGTCGGGAATCAAAATTAGTAAAATTAAACGCGATAAAATCCGTAAAAATAGTTTTATTCTATGTGTAGTGTTCGCGTAAATATAAGAAATCAACAACTGTTTTAAGCAACTTAAAAAAAGAGGTTGGTTCTCTGTTTTTCCTGTATATTAGTGTAAGCGAGATTTTCAGATACTACACGACCGATTTTCATTATTCCTTTACTAGAGTTGTCTTAATCTTTCCATAATTGGAAGGTTTAAAAATTACAAAGTATACAAGTTTTTTGTTTTGTTTTTTTTTTCGTAAAATTAGAAAAATTCTTATACTCTAGTAACTACTATCACCAATACAGCCTATCAAAACTGCACTGCTGAACTTAGGTTTCTCCCATAGATAGCTTACACATAAATATATGTACTATCTATACTGTCTATCTACTAAGGCTGGCATAAATTCAGGATCCATGTTTGATGCCATTTGGTATTGTCAAGTTTATGGAGCAACTTGCTGAATACATAAGGTATTTATACCTAAATGCAGTTAAATGAATCGCTCTTCAAAGCCGATGAAGCTACATCAAATAGAGAAATCTTTAAATCCCTCGACCCATAGATTCTAATTTTCTTATAACATACAGAAAAACTTCATTTGTGTATTTATTCTATCTATTATTTAATTTAGATTTTACTAATAACATAAAACTTTAATACTTTGTCACTTTTAACATACTAATAAGGTTCTAAGACCTGTGTTTGTCATTTTTTAGGTAATTCATCATAAATTATAGATCTTATTTAGATTTTCCAAAATTCTAGGTGTAAAAGTAAACTCTTGTATTACATACATACCTTAGAGAGTAATTGTGTTCTATGATACATATACACTTATATTAATTAACTGAAGTCATTAGTTTTTATTTTCCAATTTCGAATATTATTGGCAATTTTACCATGCGACCACAAAAAAATAAAAAGGAAAAATAGATATTATCCATATTATGTTAAACACTTGTGCATCAATGAGACGATATTTATTTTATTGTCTTATAAACAAACAAGTATAAACTTTTTGTTATTAACTAATTTTGCTAGTTTGCTACCAAAATTATTTTAAAGTAAATAACAATCAACCACAGGCCTTATTCTTACAGTAGTGATGCAACTCGAACTCTGTTTTGCACTCGATTCAATCGAGTGAATCTGTGTAGCTCGGTACTCGAGTGAAAATAAATTTTACTCGAGTCCGCTTGCACTCGAGTTACCAAGTCAGCTCGATGCACCGTGGATTCGAGAGCGATAGATAGATATCAGTTCACTAATTCATTAATTCTATCATCTAATCAACTAATTCACATAGTATAAGGCGCCGCGGGCGTGAAACTTGTATCTGGTATGTTGTAGTCAAATATGAACTTAGTTTGATTTATAATATCGTGATTGTGCTATCATTGTTGTTTTGTTCGTATAAGTAGTGCATAAGATAAAAGGTGATTTAAATATACTTGTTTGTTTAAAGTATGAATGATAACAATGAAACAACAAAACAAAAATCGTCGAGTGTCATAAGAGGCGACAGAGGAAAATGAAACTGGAGATGGACAACAGCATCTTCCTGATAACAACTCAAACTAATAAAAAACTGCGGTGGCAACCCGCTTGCCAAGCGTGGCAACTACGGCAAAATCCCCCCATGAGGCAATCTAAAAGGGAGACCTATAATCCGCAGTGAACTTTTATAGGCTGTAATGGATGGATAATGGATTAAAATAAATATCGTTATAATTGCTAGATTATTTCCATTAAATTTTGACAAATTTTAACATGCAAATTCAAATTTCTAAATAGTTGTTACTTAATTTTTAATTATTTTTTTTCATTTACCATTTGATTATTTATAATATTAAAATGTATATTATAATTTATACATTTTAATATTATAAATAATCAAATGGTTGTTATCAGTGTTATTGTGTTGTTATCAGGAAGATGCTGTTGTCCATCTCCTGTTTCATTTTCCCTCTGTCGCCTCTTATGACACTCTCGGGACGATATAGGATAGTCGATATTCTTACACCGCCACTACACGTTTATTTAAATGTAAATAAATAATTATGAATGAACAATTTAAAGACGTCTTTTTACATTGACAATGATAATGATTCCAAAAGGAAAATTTTCATATATATAGCACCTATTTTAATTAACTTCTTCTAATTCATACCTGTACTTATACGGTTTCAAATATTCAAATGTTAACAGATTAATAATACTTAGTACGTACGTAGTAGTCTTCTACTTGTTAAAGCATTTGTTTTAAAAACTTAAGAAAGAATAAATTTATTCTATTAATTTATACTAAAATTATTAACTAAATTAAAAATATTTTTAAGCCTACAAAAATAATAAATAATTTAAAGAAATAGGTAAATATCTTTTCAAGGTCACACTGTGTATAGAGACTCATACCAATCGATATTTAAATGGTGAATCGCACCATCATGCATCACAGTTAGCTACCGTGAGAAAATCTTTGTTTCAGAGAGCACGAGGGATCTGTGACAGAAAACATCTGGCCGCCGAGCTTCAGCACGTCGAGCAAGTACTGCAAGACAACAAGCTTCGGGTCCCGTGCCTACGTCACAGTGACCGAGTGAAGCCGGCCACAGTCGAGCGTGTGCCTGCTGTACTACCCTATGTCAGAGGAGTCACAGACAAGGTTGGCTACATCTTAAAGCGAGCTTCCATTAAAACATTCTTCAAGCCGCCGAAAAGATTAGTCAATTTTACCAGTCATCAAGTGTCATATCCTCTACAAGATGCAGGGTGTACAAGCTGGATTGTGAATGTGGTCTCTTACATAGGACAAACAAAAGATCTATAAAACCCGCGTAAAGAACATATAGCTGACTTGAAGCACCGACGTATCGGAAGTCTGCATTTTGTGAACATGTTCAAGATCGTCCCCGCCATTAAATTAGATTTGATAGACCACAAACTCGCAAAAGTACACCGATTCCTACCAAGGATGATTCATGAGGCTATTGAAATTAAAAACATCCTAATTTCAATAGAAAAGATGGATGGTGCTGCCATCTGCTTGGGATCCTATTATTAATAAAATTAAATCCAAACCCAAGTATACTACTGCTAGACTTCAAGATACTGTAAGCTCATTCTGCGTAGATCGAACCAAAATTAATATTAAAAACTGAAACTGGGCTAACTATGACATCGGCACGTCAAACACCTTAGTCCCTCAGACCATGGGTGCTGTAAAGCACCCTAAACGTCAGGAATTAAAATTAAAATTAAACGCGATATAATCCGTAAAATTTGTTTCATTGAATATGTAGTCTTCGCGTAAATATAAGAAATTATTAGATTTTAGAAAAAAAAAAATACGGAAGAATACCCATGTTAGGCTAGGAGCGATTTGATAAATAGGAATTAGTCATTAGTTTGCTTCCGTTTGCGTAAGAGTAATCTTTTCCCTTTTCTTCCTGTGGGTAAGATGCAAGTATGGAAATTGCTAGAGAAATCTTTTGGCCCCCGATGAATGGCGGTCCATCGGGGCCAAAGACCATCTCGTTTACACCAGACGTACCTAAAACACCCAAACCGGCAACGGATTGGTCCAAGGTTAGAGACCTCTTGTACTGAGATCGACTATCCACCTACCAATCGTGACGATTAAGGCCAATTCCGCTACAAAGGGTGGCCAGTAGTAACGTTTATGGACTAATATGGTCACATTGATTTACCCCGAGACAAGAATTTTGCGGAAAATTATTAATATTTCATATGATGAAACAAATGTGACAAAATGGAAGGTATTCTATCTTCTTATAGCACACGGCCCATCATATAAGAACATAAAATTGAGGAGTTTGTTAATACGATACGATAATTTCATTTTCACATTCATTTCTTACTGCAACAAAATGATGACGATGCGCTTGAACGCGGTCGTCGAAGATTTAATAAGTCGTTAATACTGTATTTATGGTTAAACGAAGTTTACACACCTCGTAAAAATATGATTTGAATATAAAAATAATTAAATCGATTTTATGTATCAGATCTGGTTGACAGATCGAATTCTAGAGACCAATCTGGAATTATTATGCTTTAATGGCTCCGTAGCATAGCAATGAGATTGGATTGGGCCGCGGCGCGGTTCGAATCCCCACGGAACAAGTATTTAAATGGCTCAAGTAATTGTTCCAGGCCTAGCTGTTTGTCCTTGTGTAATTTATGTATGTAAACTGCCTTCATGATACTAGAGAAAGTCCTAGTGTGGAGATTATATCTTTCATAACAAACAGAAAACAGAATTATATACAGTAAGTAATATAAATAGTCTAATTGCAAACCTAGTTTTTTTATAATTCAAAATACTACGCAAAATGCCTGCCCTAAATTATCTTAAGGCATTAAGATATTGCATCCTTTACCGTAAACCTTTCTCAGAAATTCGTACGAAATTTTAAATTAAATTAATTTTAAATCAAATTCTACTTTAATTAAGAAATGCTTTAACAAGTAGTGGTAGCTGCAGGATTAATATTTCCGTTTCGGTTTGAAGTATATCTAAACGGTCTGCTATACAGAGTCCGGAACAGATATCTGTCCAGTAATGCGATTACGATTTAGCTATGATTTATCTAATGGACATTTTGACGTCTATCTGCCTATTATTGCGAAGAAAATTACACAGCGTCGCATGGAGGTACCTGTCGAAGAGCGTCATCCTTTTTCAGAGCTTGACTATTTAACTGTTACATCTTTTGTAAACAGTAACATATCATCTTCAACCAGCGGAACAGATCAATCTGTATCGTCGACATTCAAATATGAAAAAATAAAAATAAACAAAGTCGAGATTTACTAATTACATAAGAAAAGTCAATTAAAAGTGCACAAGAAAGATATAGGCAGAACAAGCCAGATTCAAATCGTAAAGCTGTGTCCGCTTATCAAGTAAAATCCCGATGTACACAGGCAAGCTGTTGCAAATTAGCAAACTGCGAATCCACAAGTGCATAGAGCAATTCTGTCACGGTATGAGGAAAAGATTACACTGCGTTTATAGAAAAACAAGGTCCATTCCGCTATGGAGTATGACCTGATATTGCTTATAGAACTGACAGCCTTGGGTTCTATGACATATAAGTGTCAGTGATGCAATGCGCTGAAATGGAAGGATGAGACACCTGGTATGTGTTGCAGCGCTGAAAAGTGCAACTTGATTGGTTGAAACAACTGCCTGAACTACTCTTTAGTTTGATTAATAATCTTCAATCAGATCATGACCATTTTATGGGTAATATTCGTAAATATAATGCCAGCTTCCATATGACTTCCTTTGGCGGTAAACAGGTAGCAGCAGATGGTTTTTCACCGACTTTTAAAGTACAAGGCCAGGTCTACCATTTAATTGGAAGTATATTACCAGAAGCCGGAAATGACGCTCAGTACCTTCAAATATATTTTGTAGGTGAAGATGATCGAGAAGCAAAGATTCGATGTTCTAAATTTCCTAACTTAAAGCCAAATTTAATCAAACAATTGCAGAGTATGCTGCATCAAGTGAACCCGTATATAAAAGATCTGAAAAGTGCCATTGATAAAGCCCCTTCTTCAGCGTCATACAAAGTTGTCATACATGCTGATAAAAAACCACCGGAAGAACATAGAGGTATGTACAATGCACCAACTACAAATAAAGTGGCTTTAGTGTTAGTGGATCAACAATTTGATCGAAGGGACATCATCCTTGAGACCCGAAGTAATTCACTTCAGCGTATTAGTGAGATACATCGAGCATATGATGCGCTACAGTATCCATTGAGGTTTTGCTAGGGGGATGATGGGTGTTCAATCAACATACCACAACGAGATCCTCTAACTAAGTTGCCGCTTAATTAAACTGTGTCTTCTGCAAGATTCTATTCGCATAAAATAATGATTAAAGAAGGAGAAGATAACTATATAGTCAAATATCGTGCCATTTTTAGTCAATATTTGGTGAATGAATACGCCAAATTAGAAACAGAGAGATTATATTATATCAAAATAATCAAGCCAAATTACGTGCTGATAGTTACATCCATTTAAAAGATGCTATTGGACGACAAGACGGAGAAGCCAACTAACTAGGACAAATGGTTATCCTCCCATAATCTTTACGGGGGACCTATATGCACAAAAGAACACAGGACGCTATGACCTATGTTAGGAATTACGGCCGGCCTGATCTTTTATCACTTTCATGAAATCCTCGCTGGGACGAGATAAAAGAGCAATTGCTTCTAGGACAACAATCTCATGATAGACACGCTATAATTTCAAGGGTGTTTCGACTAAAAGTAAAAAGATCATGAACTTATTGACAAAGGGCAAAATATTTGGTGAAGTGCGATACTATATGTACTCAACGGAATGGCAAAAGAGAGGTCTTCTACACATTTATATCCTTTTATGGCTTCACAAACGTATTACTCCGGATCAAATCGACAATATAATTTGTGCTGAAATACCGGACCCAAAGCTTCACGAAATCGTTAAATGTAATATGATACATGGTCCATGTGGAACTTTTAATCGAAAGTCACAATGTATGAAAGATAATATGTGCAGTAAACGATACTCCATGACTGTTATAAGAGAAACTCAAACTGGTGAAGACAGTTATACGCAGTACAAGAGACGTTTACTAGATGACGGTGGGTTGATACCAAAGGCACAACCATAGATCAAAATCGCTGGGCAGGCCCTTATAATCCAGTATTATTAAAAACATTTAACGCTCTCTTAAATGTGGAATATTGTCATTCGGTGAAATCAATAAAATACGTCTGTAAATACGTAAATAAAAGTTCAGACCAGGCATCATTTGCTTTAGAGAATGAGAAGGATGAAGTTAAAACCTACACTAGTGGAAGATATATAAGTTCATCAGAGGCAGTATGGCGAATCCTTGAATTTCCCATTCATGAGCGTTTCCTTCCCGCAGTCCACTTCGCTGTTCATTTGGAAAATGGGCAAAGGGTTTATTTTAATAAGCAAAATCTGAATAAAAGAGTGAATACTCCTCCAACAACCACACTCCTATCCTTTTTCGATTTGTGTAAAGTGGATAACTTTGCAAAAACATTGCTCTACCTAGAAGTACCTACATAATACGTTTGGGATAAAAGAAAGTTCCAACGGAGAAAGAGAGGAGCAAACGTTAAAGGCTGGCCAGGGGTCAAAAAAGAGCACGTCCTGGGCAGGGTTTATACTGTGCATCCGAACAATACAGAATTCTATCACCTTCGCATGCTTCTTCATGAGATCCGGGGCCCAATTTCGCTAAAAACTGTAGATGGTCATGTATATTCCACATTTCAATCAGCGTGCAAAGCTTTCAACTTGCTTGAAGATGATCAACATTTAATGATTTCTTATATTTACGCAGAATACTACATTTAAATAAAAATTATCAGCATTTGTTCGCAGCAATGGAAGACGCAGCACTTTGCCAATCACCGCAAATGATTCGGGATCTCTTTACGATTATTTTAGTGTTCTGCCAAGTATCAGACCATTTAAGCCTTTGAGAGTAATTCAAAGAAAAAAGAAAAAGCAGTTTGCAATCAAATTAACACAAAAATTGAATCAAATGAGGCTGGAATATTATTTTAGATGCTCCCGGTGGAACAGGCAAAACATTCCTCATAAATTTGCTATGAAAAAAAGATTAGAGGTCTCACTAGTGTCGAGACAGCTAGACTAGTTTATTTCAGTTATTTCCATAGCATAATGTCTTGAGGATTTTGCTGTAAAATGCAACTGATTCAGAAACTATTTTTGTTACAGAAGCCATTAAACTATTTAACCTAAAACCGAGAGTCTCTTAGAATAAATTTAAAATAAATATATTAACTTTGGCCTCTCAGTATTTACGAAATTGTGTATGTTCACAAAAACAAGGTAGTTTAGTAAAGTGATATACATTCATAAACACTAGGAACAAACACAAGCTAGTGATACCAGTTTCTCGACTCACAGAGTCAGTAATTCATTCTTGAACCAATGTATACGCTATTACAACAAGGTCAATGTACTCTCTCTAATACCAAGTTTAAATGTTTTGTTAAGCTGAAATTGTATAAAGGGTTATTATAGTATAAATGAATATATGATTGATAATAACCCTGGGAATGAGTGGTCGCTATAAGCAGAAAATAAATTTTGTACTTAAATAGTTTGTACAACCATTAATGTAAAACACTAAAAAGTCCCGCTAGGTTTCTTGCTGGTTCTTCAGGACGGGTTAGACAGTGGTAAAGTAAAAATGACTTTCAATAAGATTACATGTAATCTATATTGAATAAAAAATTATTCTATTCTATTCTATTCTATTCCACGATAAACCAATGTAATGGTTGTGTGAACGTGCCATACTAAAACGACCAAGCGGAATTCGTCAATAGTCTGTAATTTTGGCACATAGTAATAGATTAGAAAAATGTATGTATAAAGAAGTTTTGCATTTACAGCTTTTAGCGACATCCAGTTATAATTGTACTAGCGACTCTTTCACACATAGGCGCGATATAACCGAACTCCAGAACGAAATCGAAAAGCTAGTATTATAACATAACACCTGTTTACATTATTTTCTATAATATGATATATTAATAAGTGTATCTAATTTCTATATGATGATTTAATTAAATTTTTGCGTTAGTCTAAGCATATAGAAAACATTGATTGTTTTAATTATCTCAGGTATCTTAACACAAAGAGATTATTCAAGTGTGTTACGTTTTGCGTTTAATGCATTAAAGGGGATATTATACTCATATTATTATTTAGATAAGGCTCTTAACTGATGAGAAATACATTATATAAATCGGTGAGAAAGAATCTTTCTTGTTTTTAAAATAATAGTTGTTAGTTTTTTTTTATTAAGCAGTTTATAGAGAGCGGTGGGGCGTGCGGCAAAGCGACTTATTTGATATCAGAGATAATTTCAGTTTCTAGGACTAAATTCTCCCATATCTCTCTAAAGTTCTGAGAGCCTGTGTTTTTAAGCACATATCTATGTTCACTGCAAACATAACCTACTGAATGAATATGAATCGGGGTTTCCTCTGTTTACAGCACTACCACTTCACTTATCAAAGTCACAGACGATATAAGAAAGAGCTTGGATGAGCAGAAATTAACAGTGGTGGCACTTATTGACTTTTCAAACGCATTTAACACAGTAGATTGGTATCCCCTATCTATCCTCAAACACCTTAAATTTTCATCCCCAGCCTTGAAGTGGTTCTCTTCTTATATTCATGGCCGCCAGCAATCCGTTCGCTCAGGTCACCGTTCTTCTGTATGGGCTGAAATTGAATCTGGTGTGCCGCAAGGCGGAATACTTTCTCATATTATGTTTTCCTTATTTATAAATTCTATCTCCTCAGTTTAAGATTGTTCGTATCATCTGTATGCGGATGATCTTCAGCTTTATGTGCAGTCAGGCTTAAATAATCTTAACTTTGTAATTCATAAACTAAATAATAACCTAGAAGCTATAAGAGAGGGTCGTGTAAATATGGCGTTTCAGTTAATCCAAATGCAAAATGATAATCTTTGGAAGTTCGCAATTTTGACTAAACTTGATTATGGAAATCTTTCTCCTGTAATTTATAATGGAACTTTGATTCCATAAAAAATCTTGGCTTGTACATGGACATAACTATGACCTAGAAATTGCAGATCTCTGAAGTAAATCGTAAAACTTTACGACTTACTTGTACTCACATACACTTGTCCTCACCGTATGTGTGTGGAAACGCAGGGTGGCAACAACTGTTGCCACCCTGCGTTCTTTTCGTCTTAAAAATATCCTGATTATACATTTAAATGTGTTGCTGTCCCTGTGGACGGCTTGCTCTAATTTATTATTGACATGAACATCGGCGCTAACCCAATTTATGAAGGCATGAATTTACCTAAGCTGAATACCAAAACTATCAATTATTTAGTTATTATAAGTATTGCATAACAGAGTTTTACATAAAGCCGAAATAACAGACTTGGCTCCTCGCCGTGTGGTAGCGGCGTAAAAAATACCAACTACTTTCGCACCATGAGGCACAAAGAAAAAAATGGCCCGAGTTCCCGCGCCCCTTTAATGGGCAGGGTGCGAAGAATCTCCGGGAGGAAAACTGGCGGCGAGGTTCGCCACCCGTCACGTTCTGTCTCCCGGAGGGCGAAAAGTGGATTGCGGAAGCCCGTCTGGCTACACTGAATGTATGTGGAGCAATGAATGATAAGATGGATGAAGTATGCAATATGATGTATGATAGAGGAATAGATGTGTTGTGTGTAAATGAGATGAAACGGAAGGAAAGGATGTCACTACATTCCATGTATACCGCGTACTGATCTGGTATAGACGAGACAGAGCGGGCATGCCAGGAGTCGGTATCATCTTTTCAGAAAGAATGGGTCATTGAGTGAAAGAGTATGAATGTGTAAGCCTGAGACTGCTATGGATACGAAAGAAAGTGGACAAAGAAGTTGATTGTTCTAGGGTCACGCACCAAACATGTCTAAGCCCACTTATATCCGAGAGCAGTTTTGGGAGATGGTAAGGATGGTGCTAATTAAATGCAAGGTAATGAAAATATTGTCATATAAGGAGATTTTAATGGAAGGGTTGTGTGAAGAGGTTTGGTTATGAAAGGATATTGGGAACATTTGGTGATGAAGTGTAAATGAGAATGGTGAAAACCTCCTCACCGTATGTGTGGAATAATTTGTGACGAACACTTTCTTTCGTCATAAGAAGATTCACATGTATACTTGGGAAAGAGGTGGTGATAGAAGCATGATAGATTTTATAATTGTAGATGAAAGAATGAGGAGCGCAGTGGTAGATACAAGGGTTTACTGGGGGTCCAACGTAGGACGGATCATTACTTGGTCTTATGCCGAATTAATGGTCTATTCAGACGTTGGCGGCATCGGATATCTGTGTCACCACTGCGTTACAGCATATAAGACAGAGGTTACAAGATGAAGGTGTGAAAGAAAGTTCAAATGTAGACTGAGAGAAAAATAAGTGGTGGATGAATTGTGTATGAATGATTTAGACTTAGAGACTGTGTGGTATAATGTCAGGAAAGGTTTGGTGGATGCAGCTACCGAAGTATGTGGTGTAAATAAGAACTAACAAGGCTAGTCATTCTTGCGGTATGAATGATGATATTAAGAAAAAAAGACAGTCTTTAGACATCTAAATAAGAGAGTAAAAGAAGTAGTTGAAAGGAAAAGCAAGAAAGAACTAATAAGAATGATAGAAGAATATCGGATAACTTCCAGGCAAGTATTAAAATGTTCCGGAAACTCGTAAAAACTGCCAGAGGACATTCAAAACAGCATATAATGAATACTATACGAGACCAGAATGGCTGTATTTTGAATGACGAAGTTTCGAGTTTAAGGAGATGGAAGGAATACTTTGAAAACGTGTTTATGAGTGATGAGACGTTAGAATTAAATGAAATAGAAATTCCGAAAGAAGAGGAAAGAGATAGAGATAGGTATAGATGAAATAATGAAAGCAATGAAAATATGAAAGCAGGTAAGGCAGCCGGATATGATAGAGTATCACTCGAAATGCTAAAGGCTAGAGAGGAGTGGTGGCAGACCTGCTGTACACCTTGTTTGATTTGTGTTGGGAACTTAGCGGGTACCGGTAGACTGGTGCAAAGCCGTGATAGACTGTAAAACTACCGTGGTATCAGCCTTCTTAGCATTGTGGGAAAACTGTATGCTAAGGTGCTAATTGAAAGAGTTATGATAGATACTGATGGAAAAATTTGGGATGTGCAAGCGGGATTTAGAAAGGAATGGGGTATACGGATCAGCTCTTTTCCATGCGCATGATCGTGGAGAAGGTTTTGGCCCAAAACCAAAAGGTTTTGTGCGGTCGTGGACTTGGAAAAGGCTCATGACAAGTGGACAGGGATGTGTTATGGCAAACACTGAACTCATTAGGGTTGAGCGCTGGGTTGATACAGGCATTGAAGTCTGTATAGGGACTCCAGTGCTTGTGTCAGGATCAACAGGGCCTACTCGGACTGGTTTGGTATCCATAAAGGTGTCAGACAGGGCTGTGTGGCTTCCCGTGGCTTTTCAACCTATTTATGGACAGTTTTTGGAAAATTTAAAAGTTGAAGAATGCGAGTTAAGAATGGGTGCAAATGCAAAATTACAAAAGTGTAAGCCGATGATCAAGTTATACTTGCGCCTTCGGCGGCCGAGTTGCAAATGATGGTTACATTAATGAACAGGTCACATTAAAAGAAAGGAGAATGAAAGTGAACAAGTAAGATGAAAGTTATGGTTTTGAAAGAAGAAAGTAAAACGATATGTGAAATAAGAATAGAAGAATTGGTCGAGCAAGTAGATGAGTTTGTGTATTTGGGATGTGTATTTAGCAGGGATGGTAGATATGATAAGGATATAGAACGACGATTGAACGCAGGAAATAGAGTTAATGGGGCTCTACACTCTATTGTGGAAAGTCAGAATGTCCAAAAGGCACGTATGGCAATTCACAATGCTGTGTTATCCCTACTTTAATGTATGGTAGTGAAAGTTGGGTGGCAGAAGAAGCACAAGAGTAGAATAAATGCTGTAAATGCGGTCAATAAGGATTATGTTAGGGCTGATTCTAAATGACAAACTGAGAAATTGTGTGATAAGAGAAAAGTGTGGTCTGCAAGATGATGTTGTGACCAGGATTAAGAAAGGAATACTTCGGTGGTTTAGTCATGTAGAAAGAATGAATGAGGAAAGAGTGACAAAGCAAATTTATGTGGCATAGGTGAACGACAGAGTCTGGAAGGAACGCCCTAGGCGAAAATTTATCGACCGAATTGGCGATATATTGGCGATAATAAGCGACGAGCGTGTATGCGTAGGTATATGGATGTGGAGGAGGCGATAGAGGTGTGTCAGGATCGTGCCAAATGGAAGTCCATAGTCTCTGCCTACCTCTGGGTGACAGGCGTGAGTGTTTATGTATATGTATGTTATGTGTAACGAGTTTGTATAGATACTGATTGTTTCAATTAAAAAAATATTTCTTACTGTTAGCACTTGAAATTGGAATGAAAAATATAATGTTTTCTTTATTAACGTATGATATTTTGTGTAAATATTAATTACATGTTATTTGGAGATTCACAAAATATATTATTCATTACTTTTCATGACAATTATAACATGTAATAAACCCTCTTATCATTGTCATCAGTTCTTAAACAGTTTACTGCTGAAGAGTGGTCTTTCCCATAAAGTCAAAGTAATTCGTTAACTCATTCAGTAGAGCTCACTAAAAGGCCGCCCCCGTTGACGGCCTCATAGGAGGACTTGCGGTAGTTGCTGCGCTTAGGACTGCCACGTTGGTCTAGTGCTTGTAGTAGTGCAACTGCTGATCATAAGATCCATTGGCGCCTTATATATATATCGCCTTTTTTTTTTGCTGTGACAACCCGAGTGATAAGTTGTAAAAGTAATTGGTCCCGATAAATTTTAATAATTTAAATATTGTAAATTCATAATATCCACCTCAATTTTATGTTATAGTTAATAATTACTGCCGCTTTGTATTTAAAATTTAAGAAAGTCGGTACATAAATATTATAACAACATTTTGGTGTTGGAACAAAAAGTGACAGGTAACGAACATTATTTTAAAATCATTGTAATTCTTATTTCATATCATTCCTTTTATAAATTATAGATCTATTCTATTAATATTACTCGGATTTTTACATTCTTTTGCGGGTTTCTTTTCGAATTATTTTAACGATAATTTGATTTGAGATCTGTAAATAGAAAAAAAAAAAACAAAACAACTCGACATTGGCTTACTCTGCTCCTTCTGTTTTCGATCCTTGTTTTCTTTTATTATTTACAATAAATAGTAAAATGAATACTCGCAACGCCAAGACGCGCCAGATGGAGAACCAACTCCAGCTTGCGCTCCAAGAACTTAAGGCGTCCAAGGAGCAGTGTGAACTGTTGCTTAAGGAAAGGGATGATAATGAAAAAGAAATAGTTAACATAATTGCCAAAAACACACAATTGAAATGTGATATGGTTAAGTTACATACAGAATACACAAGTGTTATAAAAGAAAGAGATCAGCTACAGGGAACGGTTAATGAGTTTGACCAATGCAGCAAGGAACATGAGGAAGCTCTCAAGTTTATTGCTGCATTGAAGTTACACTTGAATGAGGCTAATGAGCAACAACACAATTTAAAACATATATAGATAACCTTAACGCCTCCCAGACTCAAAGCCTGTTCTCTGAGCTTGTGCAATGTAATACTTCAAGAATTTTACAGCAACCTGCAACAATAGATTTGACTGGTGACGACTCTTCCACTTCAGGAAACACAGTAAGGATTAATTGCAGCAAAACCAAATTGAAGAAGTATATAAAAGTTAATAAATACATAAGGAAAGTACAAAATTAATAAAAATAAGATTAATACCAAAATTATGTTAATTTATGTAAAGAAAAGCAAGCATTGATATATGAACTTAAGTTGTATTCAATTGAGGTGGATAACATAAAAAATGTTATGAGACTGACGTAGAGTGCCTTAAATCAGAAATGTTATCACTTACTAACTCCTTCAAACTGTGTCCAATAAATATAAATCAGCCCAAAACGAAATAAAAGAACACATACTGGCTATGGATAATCTGGTAAAGACATGTAAATATAATGAGGAGCGTTTTGACTCCTTAGTTAAACATCAATGCAGTGTCAGCATTCAATACCAGCTTCTTCAGAGTCGGTGTGTGCTGAAAATATTATACCACCAAAACTCTATGACAGTGCCATAGCAGAGGGCTTAAAATAAAAATGACTCAAATATTAACAAAATAATATAATTGTGTATAGCGATGACATGGGAAAAAATCTAGGCATAACTTTAAATAACTCTTTAAAGGGACAAAAATTACAAATTGCTGCATGCCTGGAGCATCTTTTAGTGACATCCTAAATAAAATTATAGTTACTAAATTTTGCCCAAATAGTACAATAATAATTTTGTTGGTAGAAGGCAGTGTAAACAACAAACAGTTATTAAGATATATTGAACAACTTAATAACTTAAATGTACTAAAATTGTCTTGTTCACACTGCCTTACATACAGTTATACAGGAAAATAATCTAAGACATAATTTAAATATACAAATGAATAATTTAATATGTAACAATAATTTAAATTTGACATGTAATTGTGATAATAATGACAAATTTCATTTAATTGACATAAACAATTTAATAAAAAGTTTTGGACAAAAGATAGGTATTACCTATCCAAATATAATTTAAGACTGGTATCAAATTTGCTATCTTATTATTTACTTTTAACTCAGCCAAGTTTTGGCTACCAAGACTGCTTTTATTGAGCATGATAATCATTTGACATTTAATTTGGAATCAGTTCCAACTAATTTAAATTAGTAAATGCGACAATAGAGGCAATCTCTAGCAGTAATAAGAGTTTCATTAATTTTGAATGCAGCCACAAATAAGTAATAAAAATTGTTTACACCTGGTGCATCAAAATATACAAGGCATGATGGGCAAAGAATTGGAAGTTGAATTGTTTTAAATAGTAACAATATACATATCCTTTGTATTACTGAACATTGGCTAAAAGATTATAATTTCATGTTTAATTTCAGAAATCACCAGGTGGTCAGTTCCTTCAATAGAGAAAAAGTTTACGTGGTGGCTCCTAATATTAGCAGATAAATCATTATTATATAAAGAACGTAAGGATATTGTGAGCCTCTCTGTTGAGCGAACTGTAGAAATGGCTTGTCGAGCTCGAGCACCTCATTGTTGTAAGTGTTTACAGACCCCATGTGCTACTTATGACTATTTTGAAAGAATTGTGGAAGAAGTTTTGCTCAAATTTAGTAAACAGAACAAGTCTGTTGTAATATGTGGAGACTTTAACATCAATCTCTTGAAACTTCTTCCATTAGTATTAAGTTTAGCTCATTGTTTAAATCATATAATCTTGTTAATTTATTCTTAGAACCAACACGTATTGCTGGGCCTAGTGCAACCTGTATAGATAATATTTTTACAGATATTAAGCCCTTGCATAAATCAATTATTCAAAATTTAAGTTCAGATCACTGTGGATAGTTGGTATCATTGCCTTACATACACAAAAAACAGAAAAATAAGGAAGTTGTGTTTGTTCCAATAAATGACCATCGCTTGGAGAGGTTTAAAAGTAATATAATAAAAAGACTTCCATCACTTTCATTTAAAAATAGTGCTAATTATTTGTATAGTATGTTATTTAAAATTATAACTTGTGAATTTAGTAGAATATTTACTTCTAAAACTTTCTCTTTTAACAGTCGCAAATCATTTAATGAATGGGCGACAGTAGGAATTTATAAAGTAGGCGAAAGTTATATGAGCTTTATAATGAAAGATCATATAATACTAGTGTTATATTTAGAGATTATGTAAAACATATTCTAAAATATTTAAAAAGTGTGCTACACAGCTAAGGCTTTACATTTAAGTAACAAAATTAAAACTGCATCCAACAAAATTAAAATGACCTGGAGAATAATAAGTAGTGAAACAGGCAAGGTCAAACCGCGCAACTCGGATTTTCAATTGAATATTAACAACAGTTTAACTCGATCTGATGAAGAAGTTGCTATGGCTTTTGAGAAACATTTTACTGATGTTCCTTTTGACAACAAAATCATTAAATTCTTCTCCTACTGTCGCCGAATCATTGCTTAAACAAAATGTAAAGGCTTGTTCAAATACTTTTAAATTCCATAGAGTATTGCCAAAAGATATCGTTAAATATTTTAAAACAATTGATGTTAAGAAAACGGCAGACTTATGGGGATTTCCGTTAAAGTTATTTTATCTATAATAGATATAATAGCACCTTATCTAGCCACTATATTTAATACAAGCGTCGAATCTGGTGTGTTTCCTGATTTAATGAAACATAGTAAAGTCATACCTTTATTTAAATCTGGTAGTACATTAGACCCCGCCAACTTTAGACCGATTTCTGTACTACCAACATTTAGTAAAATTTTGAAAAAATAATTTTAGATCAGATCTTAAGTTTCTTTAATATTAATAAATTGCTACATAAAAATCAATTCGGTTTTACAAGGGTCGCTCGACAACTGACGCTGGAGTTGAGCTTATTAAACATATTTTTGTGCATGGGAGAATTCGGAGGATGCTTTGGGTATATTTTGTGACCTTTCAAGGCGTTCGACTGTGTTCACCATTAGACATTAATCAGGAAGCTACAGTACTATGGTGTCAAGAACACAGCGCTTAAACTTATTATTTCATATTTAAGTAATAGAATGCAGAAAGTTATTATCAATGGTAAAAGTTCTTCCGGGTCACCTGTACTAATAGGTGTCCCTCAGGGCTCGATTCTCGGCCCATTCCTATTTCTAGTATATATTAATGACTTACCTTCCCTTGTAGGGGATAATCATGATATAGTATTATTTGCTGATGATATTTCCTTGATTTTTAAACTTAAAGGTCAATCATTTAAATGTGACGAAGTGAATAATGCTATATCAAAATTAGTGCATTGGTTTAACGTTAATAATCTACATTTAAACGGAAATAAAACTAAATGTATTAAATTTACAACAACGAATGTTAAAAATCTGGGTACCAATGTGTTTTAAATGGGAAGAACTGAGCCCTGTTGAATCCACTGTTTTCTTGGCATCACTCTCGACGCAAAGCTTCAGTGGGGCCCCATATATCCAAACTAGCAAGCAGACTAAGTTCTGCAGCCTATGCTGTAAAAGATTAGAGGTCTCACTAGTGTCGAGACAGCAAGACTAGTTTATTTCAGTTATTTCCATAGCATAATGTCTTATGGGATTTTGCTATGGGGAAATGCGGCTGATTCAGAAACTATTTTGTTTTACAGAAGAGGGCCATTAGAGCTATTTACAACCTAAAACCGAGAGAGTCTCTTAGAGATAAATTTAAAGAAATAAATATATTAACTTTGGACTCAGTATATTTACGAAAATTTAATGTATGTTCACAAAAACAAAGGTAGTTTTAGTAAAAAGTGATATACATTCTGTTAACACTAGGAACAAACACAAGCTAGTGATACCAGTTTCTCGACTCCACAGAGTCAGTAATTCATTCTTGGGGCAATGTATACGCTATTACAACAAGGTCCCGGAAAGCGTACAGGCTCTCTCTATTACCAAGTTTAAATGTTTTGTTGTTGAAACTGTATAAAAGGGTTATTATAGTATAAATGAATATATGATTGATAATAACCCTGGAATGAGGTGGTCGCTACCAAGCAGTTTCTAAAATAAATTTTGTACTTAAATAGTTTGTACAACCATTAATGTAAAACTTACTTTAAAAAAAGTCCCGCTGGGTTTCTTGCTGCTTCTTCCCAGGACAGAGTTTTTTTCGAACCAGTGGTAAAGTAAAAATGACTTTCAATAAGAATTACACATGTAATCTATATTGAATAAAAATTATTCTATTCTATTCTATTCTATTCTATTCCAGGGTTCCAATTCCGGGTCGAGTCAAAAATATCAGTTTTGAAAAGTAATTTTGGCAATGAAATTTCTTGATGGATAATGATCCATCAAAATTTAATTGCCAAGGCAAGGTCTGAGCACATCGGCAAAATCGGCGAGAAGCTAGTTTACCTTCCTTCGGGAACCGTGAATTCTGGTCTCTCGCCAAGGCTGTACAAGGAACTTCTGTCAGCGATCTCTTCCATCTCTGCACAGAGAGGACGACTCACTGGCCACAGTTTAATCCTCAGAAGACACAAGTTTGCGCGTTTACCGCAAAAAGAACCCCTTTGTCGTATCTCCTCAGTTTTAAGGCACTCCTTGTTGCCTCAGCCAGCATCGGAATCCTCGGCGTCGACATATCGAATAGTGTGCAGTTTCCTTCAAGTGACCACACTTGAAGGGAAGGCCAAATTGGCCTCTAATAAGCTTGTAGTGCTCAGCAGAGCGAGACAATATTTCATGCGGCACATCGCTTGCAACTTTACAAAGCGCAAGTTCGGCCTCACATGGAATACTGTTCCCATCTCTGGGCAGTGGCCCCAGTGCCAGCACCTTCCACTTGACCGTATCCAGCGCAGAGCGGTTCAAATCGTTGACGACCGAGTTCTTTCTGATCGGCTCGATACACTGGCGCTGCGTAGGAATGTTGCATCACTTTGCATTTTCTATCAAATCTACCACGGGTAGTTCTCTGAGGAATTGTTCGGATTAATTCCAGCTGCCAAATTTCACGAACGCACATCGCGTCAAAATTCACGATACCATCCTCACTATCTGGATGCTTGGCGATCCACGACTGTGTGTTTTACTAGGAGTTTTCTTCCTCGTACAACTTCTCTGTGGAATTGTTTACCACCGGCGATTTTTCCGGACCGATACGACTTAGGGGCCTTCAAGAAAAGAGCTTACACCTTTCTAAAAGGCTGGCAACGCATCTGACTTTCCCCTGGTGTTGCGATTGTTCATGGGCGGTCAGGTATACTGTTAGTCCACTTGTTACTTAAACTTTATAAAAAAACGGTTTTCAGAAGTGGAAGAAAACTATATAAAAACTATATAAACATACGTATGTATAGTCAAGCTAATAAAACACCAACTTGTTTATATACTACTCGCATATTACGCTTCATTAATTACTTTGTTATTCAACTTTAAAACGTTTCCGCGGTTTTTATTTACCACTTCATTGTAGGTCATTATCTCCCGACGAAAACAGAGGAGTGTTATATGTATGTAGTGTGTATCTGTGTATCTGTATTTCTGTATGTGGCATCATAGCTCCTGAACAGATCAACCGATTTTTATTAAGTTTTTTTCGTCTTAATCGAGAGTGTTCTTAGCTATGTTTCAAAAAAATCTGTTCAGCCGTTTGAAGATCACCAGCTCTTTTTGTTTCGGGGGTTTTTTAAATTTAAATTTTAAATGATTTTAACTTTGTAACCAAATAGCAATGAACTCGTCAATCTAGTTTCTTTAGGTATAAATCGCTGCCAATGCTAATAAGCACATTTTTGTCTATTACATATTTACGAAGTCAAAATCACTCACCTTTATCGACAGCAAATTCAAGTTTCGTCATATTTTCGTTTTATCTTACCGCCGGTAAACTCATTTTTTCGGTAATAAAAAGCGTTGTGACACAAGCTCCACTAATCGAATCTCAACACTTTGAATTTAGCGCGAAAGTAACACATTGAATTTTAATTTGTTAATTTTGTTTGTTGTCTGCAAAAATAAAATATGTACGAGTAAGTAATATTATAATGTTGGCGACTGTATAAAAATCCATTAATTTCATAAATGATCTAATTACCTATCTTTTTACGGTTCCGTATTTACACAACAAGGAACCCTTATAGTTTCGCCATGTCCGTCCGTCCGTCCACCCGTGTAAAATCATTGGGGTTATAGAACAACATCTTTTCGATTTAGGGGTCCGTTTGCGAAATATTTAGATTTAAAGAGGTATGTTTCATTAGAGCCGTGTACACATGGCTCTAATGAAAACCCCCTTCTACCAACTAAACCGCTGTTTTTGTAAATGTAAAAAGTATACACAATAGCAGCATACATAATATAGTTAAAAGGAAAACTATCACAGCTAAGTAGAATTTAGAAGTTAACGAGTAATAGTCGACCAACTTATAAAATCCACTTGGATTATTAAAAATTTCGTTACAACTCCATAGAAAATGACCTAAAACTAGCTGCATTAACAACCTTGTAATGTTATTGTAAACTGTTAAAAATAAATTAATAGTTTAAAAAACACTAGAAAAACACGCTTTTATAAATGCACGTAAAAACAAAAAATAAATTATGGATCGTTCAAGTTGTCTCTATTTCTGGACTGAAGTGTAAACTATGTGCTTTTAATTATAATATTTGATTGCAAAAGCGTAGGGCGCTGGAACAGTAAAGACTTTCTTGTTAACAAATACTAATACTAACTTCCTGGCGTCTGTATTGCATGGTGTTTTATCTGTCAGTTTAGAATAATCTAGCTCTTCAATCTGGAGACCACTAAGTGATTTTATTCTACTTATAGCCACATACGCCTGTCCAGCCGCAAAAGTACGGGACCCTAAGTACACCACTGCGTAGTCTACCGTACAGCCTTGCATCTTGTGCACGGTAGATGCCCAACTTAAAATTACTGGGAGCATGCGCCTTTCCACCGTACCGTAGCTATGCTTGGCCGGGAATTGGATGTCTATAGGCTGAATTAGGTGCTCACCGTCGTTTCCAAAATTAACTTTGATGAACGGTATGTCGGTATCATACATTTGGTCGCGTCTAAAGTACGGCCAGACGATGTTCGAGATGAATCTGATACTCCCATTCACTAGCCCTTCTCCAAGTCTATATTGATCGCAACATGATTTTAGCCCCTTTGAAAATTCTTAATTTTCTCGGTAGTCCACCCGTTTTATTTATATCGCTGGGAATAATGGACTCCAATGAAGTATTTCCAAGGTTTCGGGTCGCGTCAATAAGTTGGTCTTGAGCCGTTATGTCGTACATTTGAGTATTTTTTTGTTCGTAAAATTTAATAACTTCATTGTTGTGCTTCTCACTTGGTCGTTTGTTGGATAAATACGAAGTGCCTTTTCAAGCGCAAACTCGCCGGTAGCATTTGATGAGACCTTAGCCAGCAATGCTCGCTGATCAGCTCTCCGACCCTCAAGGCGTTCAAGATGTCGGTGAATATCGTGTCTCCTTGCTGGCGCATGTTTTGTCTGAGTTCGACTAATGTGAAAAGTCGCCATAAATGAGTTGCTGGTCTCATGTGGTCCGGCTGTTGAAACACCTGTTTCCCACGCACTGGCGGAAGCTGCATAAGGTCGCCAAAGAGCATAACGTTTATGCCGCCAAAGGGTTCATCGTAATTCTTTAGCTGGCGTAAACGAGCGTCTATCATGTACAACATCTCATACGTAACCATAAACACATAAATGTTTTTCTCAAAAGTACTAGTTCTAGCTCTTTGTGCAGCTCTGGTAGCAGCATTATGCTCACGTAAGTGCCGCAACCGTATATTACGCTCTTCATCCGTTTCCAAAGCTCTTGATTGAGTGATGTGTTCTTGCAAATATAGAAGTCTCACGGCCCGTTCTTTTTCTGACTGTGAAGCTCTTTTTTGAGTGTCATATTCACGCAAGTACTGAAGACGGGCCTCTCGCTCTTCTTGTGATTGAGATGCGCGAACTTGAGATTCGTATTGTCTTAAACTTTCTAAACGTATTTTCGTTGCTCTGGTGTCTCTAGCTCAATATTGTTTCATATACGTTTTGATTGGTGTTTTGTAGAGATTTTTCGTTTTCACTGAGTTTTAAGGTTTTTGTTCGCTTTTCCTTTTTTGTAGTCTCCGTTTTATTTGTGTTGCTGTTTTTGTAGTTTTTCCATATTATTCCCACGAGTAGTGAACAATTAAACGGTCGATCCCCCCGGAGGTCCGTGTAGAGGGACAAGGCTATTTACAACAGGGTTTCGCCCGGTGCCCTGAGGTGACGCTAGCGACATGATATCATTAACCACCCTCATGCCATTCAGCCCTCGGCACGTTTCTCACCTTGGCTTGGGTGGGATCTTTAACCCTCAATATTTACAGGTGACGCTAGCGACATGACACTATTAACCACCCTCATACCATTCAGTCCTCGGCACGTTTCTCACCTTGGCTTGGTGGGATCTTTAACAACCTATTTATACGTCAATATACATCGTATATAGATATATCAATATTATTCTATTACACTCATGTAAAGGTCTATATACATTTATATAGGCACTTATGTCACCTATGTAAATTTTACACTATTCAATATATAATAGGTTTGTTATAACCTTGAAACCTGATCGTGTTCAAAGTTCATTACGTGGCCTTTCTTACAAGTGCAAATACGACTATGATACGATATTCCATCATGGAATGCCAGTGCCTATCTTCCGGCTTCATCATCAGACCTTGAAACCTAATCGTGGTCAAAGTTCATTACAAGATTTTTCTAAGAAATCCAAAACAGCTGTGATACGATTTTCCATCATGAAGTTCCAGTTCATATCTTCCGGCTCCATCATCAGATCAGTTCGACAGTACCATATTATTGTAATGTCATCAGAACTACATACAGCTGTCAATTTTCATTACGCTACGACCCTTGAAAGATGGTTAAATTATTAAATAATTTGTTAAACTTACATGCATTTACTACTATTAGCTTTACTTATTCATTTGCGGGATAGATAGAGTATTATTATCAAAATCGACAAGTTTTTTAAATCTTTTTTAAATATAAGATTGAAAATAAACTGCTGATTTGAAAATAAGTCCTTCAGTTACGATTTTCCTATTTGGGCCCATTTTTACTCGTTATAGCGGTCAAACCGCGAACTCAATTATTATGCTCATTATCAAAGAAGCCCACATATTATGACGGGCAACTACGGAACCCTACCTCTACATTGTGCGTGGCTCGACACGCACTTGGGCAGTTTTTTTTAAAGAATAAGGGTATCAAACGAACACACAGTCCACCTGATAGTAAATGGGTGCTGTGGCCCATAGACATCTATATTTATACTTGATATATATCAAAATGCAGATGCGTTTTCACCCCTGAGCACATAGATGGAATGCCTGGTTTTCAGTAAAACGGCTCTCCAGTTCTCTACACTGACCATACGAAACACTACCCTGCTATTTTGCGCCGATATTATGTGATGGCGTGGTCCCACCCCGGCCGAGCTGGCCCATTCGTGCTACAACTATAACTGCAGCGTGGCTATACCACGTAATCAATACGTCACAAAATTTTATACTTTAAAGGTGTGTGTAGGTAATCGTCAGAGAATTTATTGTCCATTTTATCCCGTGGTGGTATTGTATGATATGGTATGGAAATGTTTTATGGTTTCCGTTAGATGGCGATATAACTATCTCAGTGACAGGGGAAGCATCTGCCTGCAAATCGTGGAATTTAATAATTTAACTAGTTTTTACCGGTAGTTTAATTAAATCTGCCATCTGCGCAAGGCAGTATTAAAGTACACAGTGTGTGCTTAAAAGCACTTTCTATTCCCTCACTATCAAAGTCCGAAAGGATCGCAATCCAACACGACTAAAGAGAGATCAGGCGCTGGACCAACGGACATATGGGCTGCTGTTGTGATTTTTTTGGAAAACCCAATAACTGTTTTTGTTTCGGATCCGATATTCGAACCCGGATCCCATGACCACAGTCGCGCTTCCGACCGACACACGAAGGCCAACGAGGCCAAATGATAAATGGAATATATTATCTCTTCAAAGGATTTTAAGCCTGTAAACTAACTAATTACCGACTTGCGACCCACCCTGGCTCCGCCTGGATAGGATCTATTAATGTGGCGTATTTAGATTTTAGATAATCAAAGACCATTTATTTTATCAATTTTCTTGTTTAAAAAAGTCGGATAAAGTATAGCCTAGATCATACCTGTCATTGCTCTCTAACTGTTCGTATAGTTTTATCAACAATAACAATGGGATCAGCCATTCCGAAGATTAAGCCAGACAGACAAACATACTTTTAAAAAGGTTATTTAAGTCATAATAGCATTCAAATAAACACCTGAGCCTAATAGAAGCCAGTTATTTCAATATTACAGACAGACACATCAATTTATTTATATGTATAGATAAAAACCTAAAATTTAAAATTCCTAAAATTGTATTACTTACATTTTTGAGGATAATTTCACATCGATATTTATTCTGTGTTTAACTCGAAAGTATTTATATAGCAAGCAATATCCGGCGTGTATTCACGGAACGACAGAAACGTGAAAGAGATTGGTAAGATCTGTCAACAGCAAAGCTGTTCACAATTTCAGCGTGCCGTTCTGCTTTTAATTAAAAAGTACATCTTTCAAAATTCACGCATTCACCGCATGCTACATCCGTAACGTTTTTTTCATTTTACAACTGTTAATGAGTTAAAATCTTAATTAAGCATCATTTTGGCATCATTAATTAAAAGGCTAAGAGCCGGTAATAAATTCAAACAAGTTGAAAATCGTTTTGCACACGTACCGGTAAAATAATTCCTGAGTCGGTCTATACATACACATAATTTTTTATGCATTTGATACAAAATTTACATTATTTAAATCTATATTTGCCGAGTAGTGGCGGTTAAGAATATCCACTACCCCATATCTTCCCGTGGGTGTCGTAAGAGGCGACAGTAGAAACAGGCAGGAGATGGGCAGCAATATCTTCCTGATATCAGCAATATCACAATAAAAACTGCGGTTGCCAATCCGCTCGCCAAGCGTGGCAACTATGGCAATATACCCCAATGAATAAAGTTACGAAGAGACGGCCCCAGTCCCCGGCGGCCCCGCTATTCCTGGCTACGGTGGCGACCATGCTAACGACGGGCTGGGGTGCGCAGAATCTCCGGTGGAGTTTCGGTTGCCACCTACGACGACTTGACCTGCCAACTTATAACGCACGCAACCTGAGGACTGACGAGAAGATCCTAGAAATGGAAGAAGAAATAGACAAGATGCGCTGGAATATTATAGGATTATCCGAGATCCAAGGGAGGGTGAGGACACGGTAATCCTCGAATCCGGCAACTTGTTCTATCACCGGGAGGGCGACCATCTGGCCCAAGGAGGACAGATGGTCGCCTCCCGAGGTGGATTTATCGTCCACAAGTCTCTCGTTAATAACGTTGTAAAGATTGGGAGTGTATCGACGAGGTTGCGTACCTTATACTCAGAATCACCAAATGGTATTCGTTGAAGGTCATACAGGTTTACGCACCAACCTTGGCACACCCGATGAGGAGGTTTAGATGTCTCTAGAGCCATGCATTCCTACAAAACCCACTATACAGTGTTAATAGGAGACTTCAACGCAAAACTAGGCACAAGAGAGAACGGTGAGCTGAAAGTAGGAAAATTCGGAATAGGACAACGGAACCCAAGGGCCACCAGCTGGCTGACTTTCTTTATGATGAACTCTTTCTTCCAGAAGCGGCCCCACAGGAAGTGGACCTGGTTGAGCCCCGACGGTTCGACAAAAATGAGATTGACTTCATTATGACGACCAGACGACAACTGTTCAGTGATGTCTTAGTGATCGCGAGGGTGAAAACTGGTAGCGATCACCGAATGGTTAGAGGCACACTGAACCTAAACGTTAAGTTGGAGAGGTCTCGTCTAATGAAGTCAACGCTCTGTCCCCCTCGTGCTCCAGTCCAAAGTCCCGAAACCTTTCAACTCGAGTTACAAAGCCGTTTTGAGCGCCTAGAAGACTGCAATGAAGTGGACGATGTGAATGATAAGCTCGTGGAAACTGTCCATGCGGTTGGAGCTAAGTTCTGCAAGACCCGCCGCAGAAGAACACAAAACTCTCCGATCACACTCTTAATCTCATGGTTGTTAGACGGGAGATGAAGCTGCAGTCTTCAGCAGATTTGACAGCATACAGGCAACTGAACAGACAGATCTTCAAATGCATGCGGCGGGACTTGCGCAACTTCAATACAGCTTATATTGAAGAAGCGATCGAGCGGAACCCAGGCTCCAAAGTCTTTGCCAGAGATATGTCTGCCAGAAAGAGCTAACTGTCAATGCTGAAGACCGAGTGTGGCAGCATCGTTTCAGGACACCTGAGATTTTGAGTTAGATTGAGAAGTTCTATGGGCAGCTGTACACGTCATCGTTGGAGCCACGCGCAAGTGTGAGTAACGATCCAAGAGCGAGTCACCTTTAAAACGGCACAGCCTCAGGTTATGATGGAATTACAGCGGAGCTTCTGAAAGCGGGTGGAAAACCGGTACTTGAAGTCCTTCAGAGGCTCTTTAATTCCGTCCTCCATGGTGGCACTACTCCGGAGGCGTGGAGCAGAAGTGGTGGTCTTGTTCTTCAAGAAAGGCGATAACGCTCTCTTGAAGAACTACAGACCGATTTCCTTCTGAGCCGCGTCTATCGTTTTCGAGAGTCATTACGAATCATCGAGCACGCAGACTCGACGACTTCCAGCCTCCCGAACAAGCCGGTTTCCGCAAAGGCTTTAGTACCACAGACCACATGCACACCTTCGGCAAATTGTACAGAAGACAGTAGAGTACAATCTGCCACTTTGCCTTGCATATGTGGACTATGAGAAAGCCTTTGATTCCGTCTAAATTTGGACGTTGCTACAGTCCTTTCAGCGGTGCCAAATTTACTGTCGGTACATCAAAGAGCTGAAGTGTCTATACAGTAGGGCTACGATGGCTATCCGAGTACAGAATCAGAGTACGAAACCCATTCACCTACAGAGAGGTGTAATACAGGGTGACGTTATATCCCCGAAACTCTTCACCTTTGCATTGGAAGACGTTTCATGCTACTGGACAGGAAAGGATATGGTATTAACATCAATGGTAAGTACATCACTCAACTTCGATTTGCCGACGACATAGTCCTTATGGCAGAATCGCTGGAGGACCTAAGCACTATGCTCAATGACCTCAATAGTGTCTCCCAACTGATAAGTCTTAAGATGAACATGGACAAAACCAAGATCATGTTTAATGTCCATGTCACACCTATGGCGGTAGTTGTTGGGAGCACTAAGCTCAAAGTTATTGACGAGTATGTTTACCTGGGACAAATAGTCCGACTAGGTAAGTACAACTTCGACCGAGAGGTCAATCGACGGATTCAACTCGGTTGGGCAGCGTTCGAGAAATTACGTCACATCTACTCGTCAGGTATACCTCAAAACTTGAAAACGAGACTGTACAACCAGTGCGTTGCCAGTGATGACCTATGGAACTGAAACGTGATCCTTCACTGCTGGCCGGATATGGCTATGCTAGGGGTTTCTGCGTGATAAACTTAGAAATGAGGATATCCGCAGTAGAACCAGAGTGACCGACATAGCCCAACGCATTAGTAAGCTGATATGGCAATGGGCCGGCCATATAGCTCGAAGAACCGATAACCGATGGGGAAAAAGGTTCTCGAGTGGCGGCCTCGTACCGGCGGACGAAGTGTAGGGCGTCCCCACTAGATGGAGTGACGACCTGGTAAGAAATGCAGGAAGTCAATGGATGCAGGTGGCTCAGGACCGTGCTTTGTGGCATTCCTTTGGGAGGCCTATGTTCATCAGTGGACTTGTGAAGGGCTGTAATGATGATAATGATGATGAAATCTATATTTTATATCTTAATATATACAAATAAATTTTTGTTTGTTCGTATTTCATTCGCTGCCATACCGTTCATCAGAATGCACAAAATTTTGTCAACTCATTGCTAGCACTTGCGCGAAGGTTATAGGCATAGTACAATTAAATTACAGTAGGTGGCGCGCGTTTCGTACTGACGTATTTATTTGAAAGTCATAATATGTCATTCAATTTCAATGAATGTATTATCATTCCTAGTTAAAAATATCACCCTTACAAATTTAAAACGATATTTCCACAAATATTTTTTCTGAGGCAGCAACGTTGCCGGGTACCAGCTAGTTATAAATATAAGTTATACAGCTTTACCATATGACAATTGCCATTGTCCTTCCTAGTGACGTCATTCATATCAGCCATCGTGTTACGATGGCTAGATGATATGACGAGATACGTGTAATTAAAATATTAATATTATAATTGAGTATAATAGCATAGAAAAATTAATAATTAATGATAATCCTATCAATATACTACGCAAGACATATGTAGCAAGTACAGGTGCACTCTCTATTCCCTCACTCTCATAGTCCGATTGCACGGCAATCCGACACGATCGGAGAGAGGTCACGCGCAAAAACTACTAACAATGGCTTTTCGTGCTTTCCGAGGTACGGGGATAGAGCGCCGCCAACATCCTGACTCCGAGCTACTACTGAAAATGTATTGAAGAAAAACTAAGTTATAGATTTTGGTTTGACCTTGGATTTATACCCGGGACCACATTATCAACAGTTGTGCTTACGACTGCTAAGCCAACGAAACAGTCGTCATGAGTAGTCTGTAGAAATTGGACATGCCATCTTTTATTTGAATTTTCACCACTAATGGATTGTAAAAACCAAAGTCACGCTACAGTCAATGTGACTCAACTGAAAGAAAGATGAGAATCTTACAGCTCAGTTTAGTTTACCCTTTACAGGTTTTTTGATTAGAAATAACACTAGCAATGCTATTAACATTACTAATATTCCCTTTAACCACTGCTGGTAAGCTTAAAATGCTTGTAGGTGTGGTTCACGACAGCAGTCGTATGGCGGATGCGAACCCACGATCTTTTGAGTTCGCCATTAGGCTACTGTCGCTTAAAGATAAAGTGAAAAAATTATTAAAATTTCCAAAAATAAAGTTTTGTTAAAATTATTCTTTTGCACAATTATTGTTCTGTTGATCCCTCTAATAGCAGCAAACAATATAAGAGGATTACTGAGGCCCTGAGTTATTGTAACCGGCGCCCACCCGATCTTATCGGTCACCGCTGGGGATTTTAGTGAATACTTTGCGATTTAGTTTTAACCTTTTTAAACGTTGAAACGAAAAAAATATTTTCAGAGCTCAATTCAATATATTCTCAATATTGCGCCCTATTTCTATCTATGGATTAAAGCTGTTTTCGATCTTCTTTTGTAAGAATTTCAATAAAGTGGTAATTTTTATTTATTTATTAAGCGCAACAGTTTTACTACAGCACACAAGCCGCGGTGGTTTATTTGTGTTGTACAGTTGTTATAATTAAGATGTAATATAAAATGTACAGTAACAAGTACACTTTAAAAATATTGCAACAGGAGTTAATTAGTTAATTTGTTTTTTTAACTATTTTAAGACATTGCTCGACTATTATTCCACCTGATGGAAAGTGTGCAACAAAAGTGATGCTGTAGTTGCAATTTCAAGTTACTTCAGACATGGTTCTATATAAATTTGGAGAAATAATTCCATACAAATAGGAAATGAAAATTTTTATAAAATTGTTTGTTGCCTTGAGCTAATGTTACTCCTTAGTCCACTCAAGAGTCAACAAAATTAAACTTTTAATATAAATCAAATACTGACGACAAAGAACTAAAAACTCTGATGACTCTGATGGTGAACTGATGTCGCTCTCTACTTTGCATAGCATATGCTGAGGTAGATTTACAATTTGTGCATTATTTTTTTTTGTATAAAAGAAGTCCAAATACGTGCAACTATAAAGCTATAATTTGAATTTTCTTTTCGTAGTAATTCTTATGAAATAATAAGGTAAAAGGAAAGGAAATAGCAGAAGTGGCAATAACAAACGTTTGCTGTTAATAGACGTTTTATCGACGCTATTAATGAATGACAGGAAATAGTAGTTACGGCATCGCAATTAAGCGCATCAGATCGTAGGCTTAATAATCTTATTTTAGTTGTAGATTGTTTTGAAATAGACGCTGTTTAAAGGTAATAACAATGAAATTAAAACATTGTAACTGAGCACTTGTTATAACAAGGACAAATGGGCTGGTAGGTCTAATGGTAAGTTTTACTTTATGGTGGCTGTGGGATTTTTTTTATAGAATATGGGTAACAAACAAGCACACAGTTCACCTGATGGTAAGTGGATACTGTGGCCCATAGACATCTACATTTGTCCTTGATTAAGAATCAAAATGCAAATGCGTTGCCACCCCTGAGGACTAAGATGGAATACCTCACAGTCACACAAGGAAACGTCCGCTGCGATGCCACAATGCGTGTTATGAACTTCACATGTCATCGAAATATTTTTTTATTTCAGACATACAGGTTTCTCACGATGCTTTCCTTTACCGATGAGTACGTGGTAAATCAGCACTTAAAATTGTAATTAACAATTTCATTGGCACCATACTGTGAAATTTACAGCGAGCGCTAACTATCTGGGCTACTACGGCTCTATAACTTATAGCTCTATAAGCTTCAGATCAGAACACAGTAGTGAAAGCACTACTATTTGACTTCAGAAATAGGCAAATTGATTGTGTCTGTCCAGACGTACTCCTAGACAGAGAAGGAGGCCCAGCTCCGAGTAAAAGTCCATCTAGTAGTCTCGCTTCCTCCGTGTCTAAATGCCATAATGTTTATCCGAATAAATAGTATCGCGAGTTC
>JAGSMP010001295.1:0-69673 GCA_029286625.1 Parnassius orleans | reverse complement strand
TAGTCTCGCTTCCTCCGTGTCTAAATGCCATAATGTTCATCCGAATAAATAGTATCGCGAGTTCTCGAGCTAAGATGGCCTGCCAAGATTGATTAAACTACTGATCTTCGAGTTTAGACAGTCTCGACCAAGCCAACACTTGTACTAGGTAAACGTATTCTTCCACTTTTGCAAAATCTGTCCGTTTCACATAATGGGATTTTGTGAAAGATCTGTAATTACTATCACTTTTGTCTTACTCATATTTATTTTAAGCTAAACTTCAGAGATGCTTAATTAAGTTTTTAAACCGTGTGTGGTAGATCTGTTGCAGATTTAGCAATTAGAACTGTATTATATTATCTGAAGCGAAACGAATGTGGTTTAAACGTAAAATTTTCGATTTTAACATAATCGCGAAGTGTGCAGCCTCCGTGATTACTTCCTGACGAAATCGGATGATCCATTCTACAGGGGCGTCATTTCGTGTGATAAAGGGCTAACTCCTCTATCCTTATCCAACGAGCAATGGCAAGACCCAGCAGTACAGTGCATTTCCGACCGAGAGACCGTATGGAAGGAGAAAGAGCTCCACGGGAGGTTCTACAAGGCTCTACATGAGCCTTTCCTAGACACAGTCGCCTCCCTCCACTGGCTACGTTTCGGTGACCTCTTTGGGGAAACCGAGGGTTTTATCTGTGCGATACAGGATCAGGTTATTAAGACCAACAATTATCGGAAATACATCCTAAAGGATGGCGCCGTCGACATTTGTCCAGCTCGTCGCCATCCCGGTGAGTCACTTAGGCATGTCATCTCTGGTGGTTCGGCGCTTTCTAACTCTGAGTATTTGCACAGACATAACCTGGTAGCCAGGATTCTGCACCAGGAGCTCGCTCTGATATACGGTCTCGTGGATCGGAAACTGCCATATTATAAGTACTTGCCGGAAGCCGTGCTCGATAATGACCGCGCCAGGCTCTACTGGGACCGGGCCATCATCACAGACAGGACTATTCTTGCGAATAAGCCTGATATTGTGCTGATGAACCGGGCACAGTCAAGGATATTTTTGGTCGACATTAACATTCCTTATGACGAGAACCTCGTGAAAGCCGAAACAGATAAACAGACAAAATATCTGAACCTGCCTCACGAGGTGACTGACATGTGGGGTGGTATGCCGACCGAAATTATTCCTGTGGTCGTTTCTGCGAACGGGCTAATCCTGGTCAGCCTTTCAGGTCATCTGAGGCAACTGGGACTCCGTGACGGACCGCTCCAAGCTCAAATGCAGAAGGTGGTGCTCCTCGATACCGACCGCATCGTCCGCCGGTTTCTTTCCCTTTCCCCATAACCCTCGGCCGTTTGGTCTTCCCTGCCGAGGGCTTCCATCTGGTTGGGTTTTTATTTATTTATGTTTTTTTTAATGTATTTATTTTATCTTATTGATATTTATGTATATATATATATATATATATATAGATCTGTCATTTACAATTATATATTTATACAGCCCAACCAGATGAGAAAACTATATAGATACCCCACCATAATAATAATAATAATAATTTCTTTATTTGCTTAAAACATGGTATTTGTAGGTGGTACAGTAAAATAAGTTCACATGTTTTGCTTATAATTAGCATGCAAATTTAAGTTTATGTTACATACATTTCAGATAACATTTATTTAAAAAAGGATCAAATACATTCATAAAATCAATATCACAAATCAATAATTATTAAAGTCAATAAATTCTTTAATGTTATACACTTTTAGTTCAATAAGCCACTTATAGAGTCTCGATTTAAATAAATTCATTTTGAGGTTTTTGATGTCATTAGGGATTTTATTATATATCTTAACACACATTGCTAAACAACTTTTTCTGAATTTAGTAGAACTTGGAATGACGCTTAAGCTGAATTTTGCGGATGTCGTAGAATAGAATAGTTTTTTCGTCTCTTTGTAATTGTCAATCGTTGATATTTTTATGAAGTTCACAAGAAGTTACAATATAATTGTCAAACTTCTTAAAAAACCTTTGTTAAAAATTCAATGTTGCCTAAATTTTTAAGCGTAATTAAATTGATCGCCGTGTACTGCCGGCGTAACAGAATCTACTTCCCTATATTATCATCCTGTGGGTGTCACAAAAGGCGATAAAGAAAAACTGAAACAGGAGATGGGCAGCAGCATCTTCCTGACAACAACTCAAAATAATAAAAACTACGGTTACTAACCCGCCAAGCGTGCCAAGTGTGGCAAATATTATCACCCCATGAGGTAATCTTCGGGAAAGGCCTACGTTCAGCAGTGGACTTTGATAGGTTGTAATGATGATGGTGATTGATAAAATTGGAATAATAATTTACCTGAAATGAACATACATACCTACGGTATAGACGGTTAAGAAATCGAATGAGGTTTGCGAAGTCTGATACTGCAATGGCCAATATTTGCCAAATCTTCTAAACTATTCAAGAGGCTTATATCACAATTGTTGTATGGTGGTGGCGTAATAAAATCCATCACTTCATTTGTATCGTTGGACAAGTGAAAGATTCGATGGTATCCAACATAAAGATCTCGTTAACGCTAGATGTACAATATCTGTACTGAAGATACACAATTGCCACAATTTTAACGCGGTATCGTATTTTTATATTCTCAACTTATTTTTATTAATTAATACCTTTTTTTCTTTCTTTCAATGTTTTCTATCATTTTATGGTGAAAAAATTTAATATATATTTGTGTATATCGACCTATTTGTTTTATTTCGGTAATTGCAGTGCTTTGCTCGAACAGGAAATCGCTTTTAGTATACTCTTTTACGGGTTAGTGGTTTTCTATGTTATTTTGTTTGCCAAACGACTGTTGAATAGAAATAAAATAAAAATATATTTCAATCCCACTAAAACCAATTTCACTAATGTAAGTTAACACGAAAACTATTTCTCGGATTTTTTCTGGATTAAAGCAAAAGTAATGTTAGTGAAAGTTAAACAAATCTTGATAAGGTTCGTTTTCATAAGCTCGCTCTCAAATCTTGTACCTTACAGATTTTTACGGCCCTCACATCAAAATCTCAAACATACTGTTGGCAACAGCAGATAGATTCTCTGTGACATGTCTTAAATAGGTAGTCCGCTTCCAATCCCACGTGTATAAACGTTTATACACGTGGGATTGGAAGCGTCTCTTCCACCGTAGTGGAAGTAGCTCACTTTTGTCTGATCTAACATATCGCCGAAGAACATTATATACCATGTAAATAATTAAACTAATATGTGGTAATCTTATTGTATTGGTACTAATATGTGGTAATTTTAAACGTGGTAGAGCCATGCTGCTCCTATATTAATTGTATAGTTGTAGCACGAATGGGTCGGCTCGATCGGGGAAGGACCACGTTCTCACAGGATACCAGCAAAATAGCAGCTTAATGCTGCTGCATTCGCTTGGTGAGTGTAGACAACCGGAGACCCTTTTTACTGGAAAAGAGGCATTCCATCTTAGTACTCACGGCTGACAACGCATCTGCAGTTTGATTCGCAAATGAGGACAGATGTAGATGTCTATGGGCCACAGCATCCACTTACCATCAGGTGGAATGTGTGCTCGCTTGTCACCCATATCGTATAAAAAAAATCTGTGATCAAGTGATGATTACAACGCGGTTTGCGTAAAATGGAGTAGACTGGTCCTCCACCCATGTGATATAATGAGTTTTCGGTTATTATGTAATGAATGAAATAATAAGTTAAACGAACTTACAGTCCACCTGATGGTAAGTGGCTACTGCAGTGCATGGACACCTGCAGCTAACTTCACACAAACGAGGCTTCAGGTGCGTTGTCACCTCTGAGGTCTAAAATAAAATGCCTCACAGCCTGTAACTATGCCCTTTAGGTTCTCCTTGCCCTTTTTAGTTTTTTTTTTTAGTTTTTTTTATAAAAAAACGTTACCCCCACACTAGGATTTTCTCCTGTATCGTGGAGGCAGTTTACAAACATAAATTGCACGAGGACAAACATCCAGACCCGGAACAATTATTTGTAGGCCATACAAATACTTGTTCCGTGCGGGATTCGAACCCGCGGCCCCCAGCGCAACAACTTACCGCTAAGCCACTGCGCCACGGAGCCGTTAAAAGACTTTAGACTGGAACATAGCAAAACAAAAATTTTTTTTAAAATAAACTGCAAAAGCATTATCGTTCATTTTACATTCGTCGAAAATATTATTATTATTATTTTTATCCATTTCCACATAAGTCAGTTTAAAATTCTCACTTTTCTCTAATATAGTTGAAACAGCAAAGTCCAACCGCCATTAAGATCTCGGTACTTTACCAGGATTTATGCGTCTACACAGCATCCATTTGCAAACACTTCGAAATGGAGTAGAACGTTACGTAGCTGCCAACGATTACATCGTAATTTTTGGTTTGTTAGAATTAAAATGTAAACTTTTACTACGTGTTCATTTGAAGGTTGTTTTTGATTACGTTTAATTCATTATTTCATTCATTACAGCCAATCAAAAGTTTACATCCAAACATAGGCCTCCCCGTTAGCATACCTCATAGCGGGGATATTTGCCATAGTTACAACGCTTGGCAGACGGCTTAGAAACCTAACTTTATTATTAGATACTTATTTAGAGTTGTTATCAGCAACATGTTGCTACCTCGCTCCTATTTCATTTTCCTCTGTTGTCATGTTTTCTTGCTGCTATATTACGTGCACGTTAAAAAGTATAATATGTGTTTAATTAAAAAATAAACTACTTTTTTGCGATAGCGCATGTACGCAATTAATATTATACTTCTGGTTTTTAACAATAATGAAATGTGATCTATATCTTCAGATTGTATTGTTATTTTGGAGGATTTTTTTTAAATAGAATAAGGGTGACAAACGAGCACACAGTTCACCTGATGGTAAGTGGTTCCTGCGGTCCATAGACATCTACATCTATCCTCTATGACAAATCAAAATAAAAAAGGGCCTCCAGTTCTCTACACTCACCATACGTGGTAGAGCCATGCTGCAGCTATATTGTGGTTGCAGCACGAATGGGTCGGCTCGTCCGGGGCAAGACCACGCTCTCACAGAATACCAGCGTAAAATAGCAGCTTAATGCTGTTGTGTTTTGTATGGTGAGTGTAGAGAACCAGTAAAAAGGGTCTCCCCTTTTTACTGGAAACGAGGCATTCCATCTCAGTCCTCAGGAGTGATAATGCATCTACATTTTGTTTCTTAAATAAGGATAAGTGTAGATGTTTATGGGCTTCATCATCCACTTACCATTAGGTGGACTGTGTGCTCGTTTGTCACCCTTATTTTATAAAAAAAAACTTATCAGTTTAGTTCACGACAGTAGTGAAATGGCGGATTCGATTCGAATATTATACAAATTACTCTCACTTAAGAATAATGATGGTGATATCCATCTGGCCGATTCACTCACAACTAATTTGAACATGATAATACGTGGTAGTCACGCTGCAGCTATAGATGTTGTTATATGTATGTTATGGTTGTTTTAGCACAAATGGGTCGGCCCGACCGGGGTAGGTCTACGCTCTCACAGAAGCAGCTTGATGATGCTGTGTTTCGTATTGTGAGTGTAGAGAACTGGAGACCCTTTTTACAGGAAACGAGGCATTCTATCTTAGTCCTCAGGGATGACACCTCATCTGCATTTTGATTCTTAATCGAGGATAGATGTAAATGTACATGGGCCACAGCATCCACTTACCATCAGGTGGACTTTGTGTGGTTTGTTGGTCTTCTCAGTGATCATGCATAATATTACAAATAACGTTCTCTTAAATTTGTTTCAATAGTAAAATGTTAAATGAAAAAAAAAAGCAAGTAACGCAGTGAGCGCGTTGTGATTCTCCAGCAACAAGTGTTCAAATTAATATTATTATCCATAATTTATACGTATTAACTTACTGCTTATTATTATGACCAACGATAATAATAAGAAATATCTAATGCTTTGTGTATTAATCGGAAGTTGAAACAATACGCCAGCCGCCCACTAGTATAGAAAATTTAATCATTTACTGTTGTTTAATTATTATTATATTACTCGTACAATAATGATCTTTTGATAAATCTTCACAAGAAAAGTTTATCTTACTTTTTCTTAAGGTTCAGGTAACTTAACTGTGGAAATAATAGAGCAATAAATGTTCATTTCTTATTCCCGTAAGGAATATTTTATTTCTTAAATGACTCCAAGACTGAGTTTATTTATGAAATTGAAATTATGTAAGTAAATGGAAATCGAAATTGTTATTTCGATTTTCATTTTCATAATTTCAATTGGATTGTTATCCACCAAATTGTAAGTGGCTACTGTAGCCCATGGACACTTGCAACAAAATTTATACAAAGAAGGCCATAAATGCGTTGTCACCACTTAGGACTAAGATGGTATGCTTCTTACCTTGTAATTATACTGGCTATCGATCGAAACACAGCCCTTCAGATCGAAACAGCAGTGCACGGACTGATTGAACCTAGCCAGTTTATTTCGATCCTACTTTGTAAATATGCATAGATTATAAACATATATAGTTAGAAGTACAATGCAGGCACTATACAAATGGTTTACTATCTAAATAAAAACGATTATTCGAACTTGAGTTAACTCATTCAGACCAAGAAACAAAACTTCTTACCAACCGCGCAAAATCAAAAAGAATTTGAGTAACAACGAAGATAATGGATATTAATTGCACGATGTAAATGAAGCAGTCTTGTATGTAGAGCGGTGGTGTGTGAAAATTGGCAAGCTTCACATTCCTTTGATATGGTAAAGGTTTACCACCACTACCGTTGTCTGAGACCATGGTACCATTACAGCACAGCCTGAGCCCTTTTCTTCTGCCTAATTTGTTCTGTTCTTTTCAACTTTTTATGTTTTAAGGCATTACGTTACTTTTTGTTTAAATAAATTTTATTTTATCGGCATAACCATCGATAGCCGGGTGAATTCGTCCAAACCATCCTACGTTCTTGAACCACTCCTCTACACATTGGAATATTGTAAAGTTCATGGGAATGTTAGACGCCTTTTGTAGAGGTATAATAATGATTATCAATTCCAATTAAAGATTAATTTTTAAGCATACTTCTGTATTATATTTTTATGAATAATGGACTATCAGCAAGTATGGGCGGAAGATGTGATTGTGTGCTCAATATCATATATTATAGATATATTAATAATCTATAAAGATTAGTAAGGAGGGAAAAGTAAATATCTTCATTTACAACTAGCGACCGGCATCGTCTGGGTAAGATCTAATAATTGGTTGATTTATTCATAAATGTTTCTATTTCTCAATAAAAATATCTCTCAAGTTTTTCGGATAAAATACAGCCTAGATCTGTTTTGATCTGATCTGTTTGTCAAGTTTCAACCTATATTTCAGTAATATAATAAATTTATGACACTACTGAAGCTTTTAAAAAAATCTTTTGAACCCTTTTTAATAGGTCTTATTGATAGTTTTTAGAAGTAAAATAATGTTTCTATACTCGTACCTCCTGCACTCTTAAAAGTTACAGGTTACAGAGTCGCTGGACAACAAAACTTTTGTTACACACTGAAAGAGAAGTCACGCGTATTCATGAAAAAAAAACGCGCAAAGTACAAAAACCAACAAAAGGATTTTCAACATAGGCCGGTATACAGAGACAGTATCGAAATAAAAAAAAATCACATTGTCAAAATGTGAGTCTAAACCGTATAATGTTACGCAAAAGCAAAAGTATTCATTCTCTTATATTATTTTATTGTAACAATAAAGTGACAGTTATCTTTCTACAAGAAATTTACCAAAAAGCAAATAACAAGGTCTCTGTTGAATACCACGACATTTTTCTTAGACAAAGGAGAAATGTACCTTATGTTTATTATAGGCGCATGTCACAGTGTAAAGGTACGCGACATTAATTTCTAACCGCAGAGTCTTTTGTCTGGAGAGGCGTGCATTACAAAACCGTGAAAATTATGATCATACCGTAACAATACAAGATAGGAAAGAACAGATGAATTACAGAAAGTATCTGTATCATGCAATCTTGTTTTGTTATGTTCCTATGATGATAAGTTTTATTTTTTCATAGTTAAAACACCCTAATTTAGTATTAGTATTGTTACTCTGTTACTCTGGACAGTTTCGGGTAAAGGTCATTTTTCTATCGAATTGGATGTTACTGCTCTGTTAGTCTTGTCTGAACATTCTGTACATATCTAGGGAAGTTACTGTCATGTCATAGTCGACTGCTGCAAAAACTCCAGACCAGCCTGTGTGTAAATCCGGAGACACTCTTAAGAAAATGCATGAAAGATGATTATTTCTGCAATCTTCTGGTGTTACAGATGATCACAAGGGACGGAGATCACTTACCGTCAGACAAGCCATATTCTCGTGTCTCTATTTCTATAAAAAAGATTATGCGCCTCGGTTTTCTCTCTACATTGCCGTAAAATGTAGATGTGGCTTTCTTTGCTGTAGCACTAGATAAACATCTTTAGTGTTTTGAACTCCATTCATTGGTCCATCTTCGAGCGAGACGATTCAGGATCACTCTTGAAAATATTCTCTTTGCATGGTTTAGAAGTGTACTCGCCAATTCTTTAAGACCGTTCTGTGCCATCTTTAAAATATAAAATACAAGTTTTAAATATCTGTGTTAAAAGTGAATCTAGTAATACAGGTGATGATGTACTACAGGTTTACCATGTAGTTGCGGTGTAAGAATATCCACTACCCCATATCGTCCCGTGGGTGTCATAAGAGGCGACAGAGAGAACAAATCAGGAAATGGGCAGCAGTGTCTTCCTGACAACGACTAAAAATAAAAAAAACTGTGGTTACCAACCCGTTTGCCAAGCGCGGCAACTATGAAAAATATCTCCCCTATGAGACAATCTATGGGGGAGGCTTATATTCAGCAGTGGACTTTAATAGTTAGTAACGGTAACGTTTACAGTAGTTGATGATGAAATTTGCAAAGCCGTACCAGGAACATATAAACCTTCGCCATTTAATTACTTATTTTCAATAAACTCATTATCATCATCATTACAGCCCCTCACAAGTCCACTGCTGAATATAGGCTTCCCCAAAGAATTCCATAAAGCACGGTCCTGAGCCACCTGCATCCATCAACTTCCTGCATGTCTTACCAGGTCGTCACTCCATCTAGTCGCCCTACACTTTACCTACCGGTACGAGGCTGCCACTCGAGAACCTTTTTTTCCCATCGATTGTCGGTTCTTCGAGCTATATGGCCGGCCCATTGCCACTTCAGCTTACTATAATCCTTTGGGCTATGTCGGTCACTCTGGTTTTACTGCGGATATCCTCATTCCTAAGTTTATCACACAGAGAAACCCCGAGCATAGCCCTCTCCATGGCTCGTTGAGCGACCTTGAGCGTCCTCATACGGCCAGCAGTGAAGGACCACGTCTCAGATCCATAAGTCATCACTGGCAACACACACTGGTTGTACAATCTCGTTTTCAGGTTTTGAGATATACCTGACGAGTAGACGTGTCGTAATTTCCCGAACGCTGCCCAGCCGAGTTGAATCCGGTCGAAGTTCGAAGTTTCTCGGCCGTAGTTGGACTATTTGCCCCAGTCGGACTATTTTCAATAAACTAATTTAATTGTATTAGCTAATTGACTGGAAACCCTTTTTACTGAAAACGAGGCATTCCATCTTAGGCGTGACAACGCATCTGCATTTTGATTCTGAATCGAGGATAGATGTAGATGTCTAGTGGTTACAGAATCCACTTGCCATCTGATGGACTGTGTACCTGTTTGTCACCCTCATTCTATTAAAAAATATATCATCCCAATTCGTTTCATGCGTGTAGTAATAGTTAACTTCGGAATATAGCAGAGAAATCCGGTATCGAGAGAATATACAAGTATTTTTACATTTGCTCCATATAATCCATTGGAGATCGAACAAGAGTTGCTCGCATACCTATTTTTTTTTTTTTTTTATAGGATAGTGACAAACGAGCACACAGTCCACCTGATGGTAAGTGGTTGCTGTGGTTCATAGACATCTACATTTATCTTCAATAAAGAATCAAAATGCAGATGCGTTGTCACCCGTGAGGACTAAGATGGAATGCCTCTTTTCCAGTAAAAAGGGTCTCCGGTTCTCTACACTCACCATACGAAACACAGCAGTTTTAAGCTGCTATTTTACGCTGGTATTCTGTGAGAGCGTGGTCCTTCCCCGGTCGAGCCGACCCATTCGTACTACAACTATACTACTAATATAGCTGCAGAATGGCTCACCACGTTAAAAGACTATACCACTAATAACACTATACCACTAATAAGAAGTAACTGAAGTTTTAAGCGTATTGTATTTTAAATCTTTACAAATCTTTAGAGAATTCGTGTAATGGCGGCGTAAGCGAAACCATTACCTCATATCATCCCGAGGGTGTAGTAAGAGGCGACAAGGCCAAACTAAAACTTGAAATGAGCAGCGGCATCTTCCATGATCCAACATCACATCACTATCTTTCTGATCACTGCTCATAATCAGAAAAAACTGCGATTGCCAACTCACCTGCCAAACGTGGCAAATATTCCCTCTAAGAGGCAATAAATGAAGCGACAGTAGCTTAATAGCAGGATGCGAACCGCAAACTTGAAAGGTCGTGTGTTCGAATCCGCCATTCGACTACTGTCGTGAACCACTCCTAACACAAGCATTTTCAGCTTTCCAGGAGTGGTTGCAGGGAATATTTGTAATGTGAATAGCATGGTTGGTATTTTTATGCAGTGAACTTTTGATAGACTGTAATGAATTAGTGATGAATGACAACTCCAGAAATAATAGTAGAACATAATAAAACCGTCTTAAAACGCTGAATCTAAATTTCACTGACTGATGGTGTGAAGTAACATTACAAGCGCTAGGGTGCTCTGCGCTCACTAACCCACCTGCTCACTATGGTGAATACAGGCAAATCTCAATTGGCGCATTTTCGGAAGGGTGCCCATATTAACTTAAAACCTTTGTAGTGAGTAGATGGTCCTTAATTTGTTTTCAGTAGTAGTATACAATGTTTTATGACTGAACTTTAGAGTTGATTTTTTTTAATTATCATTTTATTGCTTAAAACTTTTTCTTAATTGGTGGACATATTAAGTATAAAAAGAATGCGTAAAATTAAAAAAACTATGCACTTACAACATGAAAACCGGGGTCTGTCCCGTCATTTCATCAGTGGAACATTTTACTTGAACAATTACAATGTGAAATAACATAACTTTCTCTTTACCTACTGCTTATAATTAATAGTAATCTAATACTAGACTAAACTAAACTATGATAATCTAAAGTGGGTTTTATTATTAAAGTGATCAAAACATATAATAAGTTAGTGCTTACTATTCTCTTCTACGTGCTTTTTATAGTGTAGACTCTCAGTGTGTACTATACACATGCTGCGATTTTTAAATTTATGTAGCGTGCCTTCAACCTTGTCTATGTCTTGATAGTGTGTTGTTTAAGTGACTAAGATTTGTATGTTTAAGTAAAAGCAATAAATATTTAAAATTCGTGGATTTGAAATGTTTTAATATAATGCTGTGAAACCTATTTTAATTTTGGGCAGTAAAACGCTAATTTCAGTTGTAAAAGTTTTTGATTTAATGTTGCTTAATCTGTTATTTCACGTAGAAGGGTTAGGGTACTGTACAAGTTTTGGGTAAAAAACTCTGTTCACGTTACGAACTGTAACCTAATTTACAGGCTACATTTTTATACGTACATGTAACACGTAGCGTAGCACGAGCTAGTTGTATTAAACGAACGGATTCCTTTATCTTTATCGACAAAAACGGTTGACCTATGAAAAAATGTTATTTTACTGAATCGAATTTATATAGTTAAGGGCATTGTTGTTAGATATGAAATAATTAATTCTTTTTTTTATACACTCACGTACTAGTAATTTCTAGTACCTACATACATACTATTTAACATATACTATATTAATTGCACATGGACAGAACTACGAACTCGTAACAATTTTCTGTACAAACTCGTCGACAAACAAGAAAAGAAACTGAAACAACCGACACAAGGTCTCTGATTCTAAGAATCTCCGGTGGAGGTTCGGTTGCCACCTAAGACGACTCGACCTGGCAACATACAACGCACGCACCCTGAGGACTAACGAGAAGATCCTGGAGCTGGAAGAAGATATAGACAAGTTGCGCTGGGATATTATAGGATTAACTGAAGTCCGAAGAGAAGGGGAGGACACGGTAATCCTAGAATCCGGCAACCTGTTCTATCACCGGGAGAGCGACCATCTGTCCCAAGGAGGTGTCGGATTTATTGTCCACAAGTCTCTCGTTAACAACGTAGTAAAGATTGTGAGTGTGTCGACGAGGGTTGCGTACCTTATACTCAGAATCACCAAACGGTATTCGTTGAAGATCATACAGGTTTACGCATCAACCTCGGCACATCCCGATGAGGAGGTGGAGGAAATGTATAAGGATATCTCTAAAGCCATGCAAAACCCACTATACGGTGTTGATGGGAGACTTCTACGCAAAACTGGGCACAAGAGAACGGCGAGCTGAGGGTAGGGAAATTTGGAATAGGGCAACGTAACCCAAGAGGCCAGCAGCTGGCCGACTTCATGGAGAAAGAGGGACTCTTTATGATGAACTCTTTCTTCCAGAAGCGGCCCCACAACAAGTGGACCTGGTCGAGCCCCGACGGTTCGACAAAAAATGAGATTGACTTCATTATGACGACTAGACGGCAACTGTTCAGTGATGCCTCAGTGATCACGAGGGTGAAAACTAGTAGCGATCACCGAATGGTTAGAGGCACACTGAAACTAAACGTTAAGTTGGAGAGGTGTCGTCTAATGAAGTCAACGCTCCGTCCCCCTCGTGCTCTAATCCAAAGTCCCGAAACCTTTCAGCTCGAGTTACAAAACCGTTTCCAGTGCCTAGAAGATTACAATGCAGTGGACGATATGAATGACAAGCTCGTGGAAACTGTCCATGCGGTCAGAGCTAAGTTTTGCAAGACCCGCTGCAGAAGAACACAAAAACTCTCCGATCACACTCTTAATCTCATTGCTGTTAGACGGGAAATGAAGCTGCAGTCTTCAGTAGATTTGACAGCATACAGGCAACTGAACAGACATGTCTCCAAATGCATGTGGTGGGACTTACGCAACTTTAATACTGCTCGTATTGAAGAAGCGATCGAGCGGAACCAGGGCTCCAAAGTATTTTCCAGAGATCTGTCTACCAGAAAGAGCCAACTGTCGAAGCTGAAGACCGAATGTAGCAGCATCGTTTCCGGGACACTTGAGATTTTGAGTGAGATTGAGATGTTCTATGGGCACATCATCGTTGGAGCCACACGCAAGTGTGAGTAACGATCCAAGAGCAAGTATTATCCCACACTATTACGATGATATCCCTGACGTCAGTCTGAGCGAGATTAGAATGGCTCTCCAGCACCGTAAAAACGGCTAGTCCCCGGGCGAGGATGGAATTACAGCGGAGCTTCTGAAAGCGGGTGGAAAACTGGTACTTGAAATCCTTCATAAGCTCTTTAATTCCGTTCTTCATGGTGGTACTACTCCGGAGGCGTGGAGCAGAAGTGCGGTCTTGTTCTTCAAGAAAGGCGACAATACTCTCTTGAAGAACTACAGACCGATATCCCTTCTGAGCCGCGTCTACGGGCTGTTTTCGAGAGTCATTACGAATCGTCTCGCACGCAGACTCGACGACTTCCAGCCTCCCGAACAAGCCGGTTTTCGAAAAGGCTTTAGCATCATAGACCATATACATACCCTTCAGCAAATTGTACAGCAGACCGAGGAGTACAATTTGCCACTATGTCTTGCGTATGTGGACTATGAGAAAGCCTTTGATTCCGTCGAAATTTGGGCGGTGCTGCAGTCTCTTCAGCGGTGCCAAGTTGACTGTCGGTATATCGAAGTGCTGAAGTGTTTGTACAGTGGGGCTACGATGGCTATCCGAGTACATTACTCACCTTCGACTTGCCGTAGATATAGTCCTTATGGCAGAATCGCTGGAGGACCTAAGCACTATGCTCAATGACCTCAATAGTGCCTCCCAACGGATAGGTCTTAAGATAAATATGGACAAAACAAAGATCATTTATAACATCCATGTCACACCTATGCCGGTAGTTGTTGGGAGCACTAAGCTCGAAGTTGTTGACGAGTATGTTTACCTGGGACAGATAGTGCGACTAGGTAAGTCCAACTTCAACCGACAGGTCAATCGACGGATTCAACTCGGCTGGGCAGCGTTCGGGAAATTACGATACATCTTCTCGTCAGGTATACCTCAAAACTTGAAAACGAGACTGTACAACCAGTGCGTGTTGCCAGTGATGACTTATGGAACTCACTGCCGGCCGTATGAGGAAGCTCAAGGTCGCTCAGCGAGCTATGGAGAGGGCTATGCTTGGGGTTTCTCTGCGTGATATACTTAGAAATGAGGATATCCGCAGTAGAACCAGAGTGACGGACATAGCCCAACGGATTAGTAAGCTGAAGTGGCAATGCGCCGGCCATATAGCTCGAAGAACCGACAACCGTTGGAGAAGAAAGGTTTTCGAGTGGCAGCCTCGTACCGGTAGGCGAAGTGTAGGGCGACCCCCCACTAGATGGAGTGACGACCTGGTAAGACATGCAGGAATTCGATGGATGCAGGTGGCTCAGGACCGTGCTTTGTGGCATTCCTTGGGGGAGGCCTATGTTCAGCAGTGGACTTGTGAAGGGCTGTAATGATGATGATGATGATTCTTTGCAGAAATATCTTTCTCTAAGAACTAGTAAGAAGTTACCTGTTCAAACATAACATAGACTTGAACACATACTCTTTGATTTCAGGAGGTGAAAAAGCAGACTGAAGTCCTGTAACAATAAAATTTATGTATTTTGCTTTATCTTAACTGTGACCATTAAGTTTAATCTCATGGAAGTTGGACGCAATCTGTGTTCAGAAAAATACTCTCCTCTTTCTGACTGCATCAAGCCCTCCGAATCGCTCAAGTGAACATTCTAGAAAATTTATGAATATAAGTTTTTTATTTTTCTTGTAAAGTTGCACATTTTATTCGATGGGCACATCGACTTGTACACTACAAAGTTTTCTACATTCTCGACATGTGTAACAAAGGCTTGCTTCGATTATTGGGACGTATAGAAAACTTTCCGCTTTCTGCAATACTAAGTTAAGTTTTCCTTCACCACCGAGCACGTGGTAAATAGTGTTGATTTATTTTACTATTTTGCATTTAGCGAATTCAGTCGTGCTAGCGAGGATCGAACTCGTTGCTTGGTCTTTGATTTATATTACAGCTCCTTTGCATAATTCACCGGACTAAGCGTTTTAACAATTTCAAAGTTAACTAATTATTTGCAGCAAAGTTATTGTTTGAATTACGATAAGACACATTTTGTTAAACTCCTTATATAAAGCTTTATTTTATTAATTTGTTGGTATTTTTGTTAGTATTAAATAGCGCGTTGAAGCGTGTTTATAAATAATAACAGGTTGCCAGTTTAAAAATTATTTATAGTAGCTCTGTCTATGTGGAACCAATGAAATCGTTTAATGAAATGTTAAGAGATGATTTTCCGCATTCTTAATGGTGAAAGCAAACAGCTTAAACAGCTTTACTTATTTAACGATAAAGGTTGTAAGATAAACTGCGCTTTTCTTATATTTTGTACATTTGTGCCACCGGTTTATGCATAGGTAACACGGTATACTGTTGGGACATATTTTGGCAACTCCTCTGATAGTGTTATCGTCGTTTTCGTCATTTCGTTCATTACGCACTTATTCAAAGCGTCTGGTGTGTTAATTTTGACGGCTATTTTAATTTTATGTATATTTTAATTAGCTTATTACGACAGAGATTAAGTATCCAGACCTGCGAGAAAGAACAGCGTCAAAAGTGCAACTCGTTTAGTACTTCAATCGTAAATACGCCCTTTGAAATAAAAACAAGTCATTCCTTACGAGCTGATAAAAAAAGGAATAACTCTAAACACAAACTCGGACAATCCATCAACACAGAAAGTCAACCAGGTGCACAATACACATAGAAGTATCAGCAACAAAAGAGAACTAAGCAAGTCTGTGATTTATATAGAGTGGAAAGCGACTAGATAAAGCGTAATTAGTAGCTGACCACAAAATACACAACGAACATGCTTTACTTTTTACATAGATTTTTTTTACTGAACGTTACGTTCGCAATATTGTTACTAGTATTTCTTATTCAAACAAAGATTATGGAATAGGTTTATGAAACTGTTATTAGAATATTTCAGAAAGACAACATTCAATAACATTCAATAGTATTTAAACGTGCTTAAATAAATAAATTAAGACTTTTCAGGTTATGAAACCTCTCTTATACAAATTTATTATACGAGGGGTGATCCAAAAGTAATGATAATCGGTTACTTCAGGTCCGCATAAAAATAAAAAAAAAATATATTTTTGCTTGCTTATATACTCACTACGTCAGCCTAAAAAAATCATATAAATAGATCACGATTTCCGGGAGATACATTCATTTGAATACGAACTGTCAAAGAGATAACATCAACATGGAGAAAAACGAAATTAGAGCTGTCATCAAATACCTCTCTTTGAAAAAAATGTCTTCAAAAGACATACACAGTGACTTAGTGGAAACATTGGGGGACTCTGTTCCTCCATATTCTACAGTTGCACGCTGGGCCAAGGAGTTTAAACTAGGCAGAACATCCACTGAAGATGAACATCGCGAAGGACGCCCATCCACGTCCCTCACTGAAGACAAGGTGAAAAAAGTCGAAGATGTTGTGTTGGCAGATCAAAGAGTGACCATCAGGCATGTAGCTGAGGTCACAGGGATCTCATATGGCAGCGTTCAAAGAATCCTTGCGAACGAGTTGCATATGAAAGAGGTCTTTGCGCGTTGGGTACCCAGAATGTTAACCGACGAGCAAAAGAAAAATCGAGTTGACATTTCGAGGGTCAATCTCGAAAAGTTCCAAGCAGATCAAGAAATTTTTTTGTTCAGTTTTATGACTATGGCATCTGTTTTTTGGGACGCTCAAGGCATAATTATGGTGGAATATTCAGAAAAGGGAGCCACTATTACGGGCTCTTACTACGCAGACCAAATAAGAATATTACGGGAGGCCATTAAGGAAAAAAGACGCGGCAAACTGCGAGCTGGAGTGCTGTTTCACCAAGACAACGCACCGGCTCACAAAGCCGCAGTTGCGATGGCTGCCATTCAAGAAACGGGATTCGAACTGCTCGAATACCCTCCCTATTAGCCAGATCTAGCTCCTAGTGATTTCTTCCTCTTTCCTCGGCTCAAGGAACGCCTCCGAGGTAAGAAATTCGAAGACGATAGCGAAGGAATGGCCGCTGTTGAAGCGTTTTGGGAGGGTCAAGACAAAGAATTTTTTTCAAAGGGAATCCTGGATTTAGAAAAAAGATGGACTAAATGTATTGATTGTTAGGAGACTATGTAGAAAAATAAATTATTATTTTAACTTTAATTACCGTGTTCTATTTTCATTATCATTACTTTTGGATCACTCCTCGTACTTTAAGCCAAAAGGCATCATCATTTGGATATATTCTTACATACCAAGAATCGAAACAAGGAAGATGAAGTTCCACTAAGTGACATCAATCGCAAGTGTAAATTGTTAAATATGTGGCCATTTTTTGATATTTTACTAATTAAATCGTAACAGCATGTTTCCGAAAGATATTATTCATAAACATTTAACAGCGTTTATGCCTTTAATTCGTATGCCTCGAGTATTGTATACGTATATTAATCTGAAAGTAATATTATCGAAAAATATTCTATGCTTTGATAATATGAATGAATTCTGATCAAGGCGGCCAGTCTCAACGAATACTAATCATCTGTTCAGGACAGGATTGTAGTGCTCGTGCGTGTGAGCAAGCACAGGTGCACTCTCTACTCTCTATTCTCTCACACGACACGACCGGGGAGAGATCAGGCTTTACGTACTTTCCGAGGCACTGCACTGGAGTGAAACACCGTTTTTATAGATAGTACTCACACAGTATAAGAAAGTTACTTTGCTGAATACAGATTTTAATGAGTTTTATTTCAATTTTATAACTTTTTTAATATACTTATTTAAGAGATCATTAAACTACTCGTTTGTCATACTCCTTCTATAAAAAATTAATGATATCATGATCATCATAACGAGGATAGTGTATGGGTGAATCATTCGTTACAGTTAACTTTACAAACAATCACACAAAACAACATTCCAGAAATGTCAGGTATTTATGGAATGTTCCCAACATTCCTTAAACAAAGAAGGAATGCTGTGTCTACTATTTTTCCGTGCCAAGGTTTGAGCCGTGCGAGATTAACTTCTAAACCTTGGCATACTTTGGGTGTACTGTGCAATTTTAAAAATACTGCAGCAAAATAAGAGAAAACAAGGAATATGAAAAATCCAAGTAACTAGTTAGTTTGTAGGTTTTATTGTACTATAATCATCATCATCATCACAACCCTTCACAACTCTACTGCTGATCATAGACCCCCTTTAGTGCAAGGAACAGTTAGTTGCCAAGCTGCCTGAATGCTATCTTGGTTGACTTCACACGTCTTAGATATTTTTTTATTTCTTAGACATGCAGATTTCTACACGATATTTACTATCAAGTTGAATAAACCTAATATTTAACATGATAAAGCCATGTTGCAACTATGGTTTGGTTGAAGCACGAATAGGTCGGCTCGAGCGGGGAAAGATCACGCTCTAAAAGAATACCAGTATACAATAGCAGCATAATGGTGCTGTATTTCGTATGGTTAGTGTACAGAGTCGAAGACCTTTTTTATTTGTAACAAGGCATTATATCTTAGCTCATAGAGGTGACAACGCATTCTGCATTTTGATTCTTAATCGAAGATAAAGAAAAGGATAAATGTAGGTGTTTATGTGCCATGCCCTAAAGACTAATATTCTTTTAATATTTGTTGAATTTGTACTGTTATCATATTTGCGAGTTAATTGCCATCGTGCGGGTTGTGTGATTGTTTTTCATCCATATTCTATAAAATAATAAGCATATATAACATTTTTGTTTTAATGGATAAGAAATAATTTAGAAGTTAAACGTTGTTTTAGAACTCGAGATAGGAGACAGATTACGGGAAAGTACTTAATGCCTGGTATTTAGTACATTCATGAATTAGGCGTCCTTTATTTTACCAGTATGAAGCGTTTTGAATATTTTAAATAGGATTCAAAGTTGTACAATATTTAAAAATACGATTTTAGTGATTACTTTTAAAATAATAAGAAAATAAAAAGTTACTAATTATATCCACGTACCTTATTAATATCATAATACGTAAACAAAAATACTTTATTATGAGTGTTATTGCATTAGGTTAAGCATTTCTGCCTAGGAGATTGCTAGAATTATAACCCCTATTGGTTATTTCTTCCGCCAAACATCAGCGGATCTCTTACTGTGTTTCGGTTTGAATGGAAAGAGAGTATGATTACAAACAACGAGGAATTAAATTTCAGTCCCTAGGGCTACAACGCATCTGTTACCTTTTTTGTTTGATGTTCAATATTTATAGTAGATATCCATTGCTACACCATTAGATGCACTATTAGCTTTTGACTTTATATAAAAAAAAAGATTCTTAATAACCTGTTAACTTGAGAGGATCTGTTATATAGTAATATTATACTGATGTAAAATGAAAAAAAAAAATGAACATTTGCAACTTTAAAATAAAAAATGGCGTTGTGTTGTGTGATGAATAAACCATTAATTCTTTCATTAAAAAACAGCGTCAATTAACTATTATGTATATTATATTCACTTTTCTGAAAACCCTGTTTTCTAACATTTCAAGTAGATATCTAGGCAAAAAAGATTAATAATTAATGTAGGTAAGGTTTAAAACAATATACTTGTACGTGTACGGTAAACAAAATGCTAATAACAGATATTATGCCAATTACTCCGTGTCCATTACCATAAAGATAAAGGATTTGGTTAAAAAGCCTATTTTGTAAATTGCGTTCCAACGTCATTAATGTTGATAACAGTAGGTGCGGAAATGAGCGTATAGCCAAAATTTCCAGCGCTATTTTATTTTTAAAATAGTTTAAGAGCCAGTGAGCGGCAGACTTACGCCAGCTTCAAATTGCTTTATTATAAATAAGCACCTATCCATCTGATTATCTTTCTGCTCATAGGTAAGTTTGTGACTTCTTGACGTACGTAAATATTCTAACTTATCAGTAAATATTCGGCCTCTGCGATCTTTAATTTCTCTTGGTATGCCCTTGTGTACATGGTTTTAGGATCATCATAAACTGGACATGGGTATACGAGGTGTGTAACAACGATTTCTTTTCAAAAGCATGCAACCACATCAATGCTTAATATCAATGGAGGTTAGGGCAATGGCTAAAAGGTGGCATATCCATCCTAAGCCTACAGACTGATAATGGAGAGTAGCATATGTGTGATGGTATCATACGCACTGAAACACCCGTTTACCCGGCGTGGTGGTAATAGGCAATTTATCATTTCATATGGTGCAGTTTTCAAAAGGCCTATATCTTTATCTGTGGATTAAGAAACCCTGTATAAGAAAAAGATGTACCAGACTTAGAGTCTTCCTGTTAATTTTAGAAGAACAGGAAATATATTAAGCAACTATTTTAATGACTGAGTGGAGGCCTAATCCCTGCAGTGGAACGTCATATGCCATAAGATCTTTTTGCTATTTTCTATAGTCGCCTAATATCGGGAATCTCATACAGAATTTTCAGGAAAGTACAATACTACTTTTGGTCTAAGGGCCAGTGAGCGGCAGACTTACGGTATTCCAATAAGCCTTACGTTTCTTTCAGTTAATCCCCTGCGGATACCTGAGGTACATAAAATGGGGACTCTTTAGTTTGACCGGCGGTTGATATAGAGACGCTCAGGTGTTAAAGGTGTAAAGAAATGACCGAAAAAAACGTGAAAGTAATAAGTCTGCCGCTTTGACATCTTGAAATATTCAATAAAATTTACTGAAAAATAACATTGGCAGACACCTATGGTGGTCCCAAGGTCATGGCAAATAGATTGACAAGTACAATTTTTCTTTATAGTTTACGTTATTACAAGAAAGCTGCAATTTATATAATACATATGTTGTTGATAATATTATTTGACATATATAATTTGCATTGCAGACATAATATATTGAGGTTCTATCACCCAGGCAGCAAATGAACTTCAGTGGTGTCCATAAGCGCGTACTATAGCACTCGCTCTAATCCAGTCTTTTTTTAGGGTTCCGTAGTTACACAACAATCGCAATCGCTGTAACTACATATTACATAATATTTATAACTCTTCTCCGGCCGATGTATGGAAGTTCCTCAAATCTCTTGGTATTGGTAAGCACTCTGAAAAAGTCATAACATTTCTTTTCCTCTTAATGACCTTAATTCTCATTTTTCAGCTGGTTCTACATTATCTCCTATCATTAAGTCCACTACAATTTCAGAAATTACTTCTTTGGCCAAATCTCAACATGAACCATTTTCATTCTCGTTTGTCTCTGTCGACGAAGTTCGTAAAACTTTTGTATCTATTAAATCCAAAGCAGTGGGCTGTGATAATGTGAGTCGCCGTATGATCTCTTCTGTTCTCGAAAACTTTCTCTCAGTCATAACTCACATAATCAATTTTTCTCTGTTATCTGGGGTCTTTCTTGGTCCTTGGCGTAAAGCTTCTATTATCCCTCTTCCCAAAATTGCAAACCCCACTCAACTCAACAACTATAGACCTATTTCTATCTTACCCTTTCTATCAAAACTTTATGAATCTATAGTTCACCAACAATTGTCTGCCTTTATTTGTAGAAATAACTTGCTATCTCAGTTTCAATCTGGCTTTCGGCCTGAACACAGCACGACCACTGCACTTCTCAAAGTCACAGAGGACATTCGGGAGGGCATGGAGAATAGAAAGGTCACAGTACTTGTATTGATTGATTTTACAAATGCGTTCAACATGGTTGACCGTGATATCCTCCTTGCCATGCTAAAAATCTCAAATTTCCGTCTACTGCTGTAGACTGGTTTTCTTCCTACCTTTGTGGCCGTCAGCAAGCTGTCATAAATGGTGGTGACATATCTCACTGGTGTCAACTCTCCACTGGCGTGTCACAAGGTGGAATATTATCTCCACTTCTGTTCTCCATTTTTATTAACTTTCTCTCTTCTCAACTTAGCTGCTCTTACCATCTTTACGCTGATGACCTGCAAATATATGTTCAAGCAGACGTCAACTCTTTGTGTGACGCTATTGCTAGACTCAATATGGATTTAACAAGGTAAAGATAACTCTGGTGCAATCTCTTATTTTGCCTATTATTGACTATGCTGATGTATGTTTTCCTGATCTCAATGAGGTTTTCCTTGATAAGCTGGATCGTCTCGTCAATAACTGTATCCGTTTTATTTTTCTTCTTCGCAAGTTTGATCATGTATCCTCATTCCGCACTCAGCTTGAAGGGCTTCCAATTCGTCAGCGAAGATATATTAGGATACTTAACACAGTTTTTTCTATTTTATTCGATAACCACTATCCAAATTATCTGAACCATAAGTTACAGTTTCTGCGGGACACTCATGACAGACAGCTTCGTTCATCGGAGACTTTTGCTCTCTTTATACCCCTTCACCGGTCGAGTTTTATATCTTCGTCGTTTGCTGTCCAAGCCGCGCGCCAATGGAATGACCTGCCTCAAAAATTAAGACAACCTACCTGCAAACAAACATTTAAGAAGAATGTTCGAAATCATTTTCTAAAATTGCCTTACAACTGCTATGTTCCGTCATCATTATAGTTGTAATCTCTGTATATTAGTTTCGTCAGTATATTACGTATCTCTATGTATCTTGTATTATATTATATTTTCTTATAATATAAAAATTTATATATTTGTGTATATTGATGTATGTATATATGTATGTATGTGTGTATATGTATGTATATATGTATATGTATGTATAATATGTATATGTATGTGTGTATGTATATTTCTTTGTAACCGACTTCGTAGTTCTATCACTGCCCTAAGGTTGACTGGCAGAGAATGCTTTTAGCTTTAAGTCCGCCTTTTGTTCCTGTACTTAATGTGTAAGGTTCAATAAAGTTTAAATAAAATAAACAAGGAACCCTTGTAGTTTCGCCATGTCCGTCCGTCCGTTCGTCCGTCCGTCCCCGGTTTTGCTCAGAGACTCTAGGTGCTACAAATCTGTAATTTGGAACAGTTATAGATATTTATCACGCCTAGAAAATTGTGAAATAAAATCTTAAAAAACATTTTTATTTTGGGTACTCCCCATACAAATAAACGGTGTGTGATTTTTTTACCCGTCTATTCCATCATTTGGGGTATCGTTGGATAGGTCTTTCAAAAACACTGGGGGTGTGGAACATAAACTTTTTGATTCAGGGGTCCGTTTGCGAAATATTTAGCTTTAAAGTGGTATCTTTCATTAGAGTCATGTGTCCCTCCCTCTACCAACTATACCGCTGTTTTTGGAAATGTGAAAAGTATACACAATAGTAGAATATATAATGAAATTAAGAGGAAAACTATAATGGCTAAGTAAAATTAAGAAGTTACCGTGTAATAGTTGATCAACTTATAAAATGCACTTGGATTAGTAAAAGTTTTGTTACAACTCTATAGAAAATGACCTAAAACTAGCTGCATTAATGACGCGTTTGCAAAATTGATAGGTATAGAATCGAACTATTACATTGACACGGGTCACACACACAAATGTACGCACGGTTAGCTGCGGGTGCGGGAATCGTAATCAAGTAAAAACATTCTAATAGGTACATAATTTGAAAGATTGATTTTTTTTCTCATTTCTTATACCTACAAAAATATACTTAGATACGAAATACGAATAGCTGCTCCAGAGACTGCTAGGCACTAGAAGCCCTCTACTAGCAGTGAGATGGTGGCTGTGGACTTTGGGCTGGTTTTGTTAGTTATGATAAGACTTTAGCTCCGGACTAGGTGAAGTGACTTGAAGGTATACTTCAGTGACAGCTACTGGAACTCCTCGACGAGTAGTACTTGGTGAATCAGAATCAGAATCAGAATCAGAAATTTATTTGCTTTAAACATGGTAGTGCAAAGATATTAACATAGTGGTATGTCCTCATGTTTGACTTATAATTGTCATGCAAATTTAAAAGTAGTTACATTTTAGTCTACTTAGAGCTAAAAATAAGTTAATAGACTCACAGACAGAACATTACATGTCATCATTTATAAATTTTATAATATTTTATGTCAAATTATTCAAGTCATAAAATAAAGTAAACACAGAAAAGCTACCAAACAAAATTAAAATTCAAAAACCTCTTGGTCATCTAAGTATTCCTGGACTGAATAAAAGCACCTAGTGAAAAGCCAGGAATGTAACTTTCTTTTAAACAATGGTAATGGCAGAGCTTTGAAACTTGGATGAAGCTTATTATAAATTTTAATAGCCATACAATAACAGCTTCGTCTGTATAGTTGAAGTCTTATTCTAGGTTGCTTGATCCTTTCTCGATGTCTGGTAGGTTTATTTTTGTTTTGCTCTCTAGTGACAAAATAATGAGAATGTTGTCGTACAAAAATACACATTTGTTTTATATACAGGCACGGTAGCGGTAGGATTCCAAGTTTCTTGAAAAGGGGTTTACAGCTTTCAAGAAAATGTACTCTGCAAATAGCCCTAATACATTTTTTTTGGGCTATGAAAGCCCGGTTTACATCCGCTGAACCTCCCCACAATATAATTCCGTAACTTAATAGTAATGAGACATAGCCATGATAGGCCGATAGAGCAGTTTCAATGGATGATACATTACTGAGTCGTCGTAGCGCATATACAAATTTATTTATTTTCGTACATAGATTGTCTATATGTGCTTTCCAGTCACAGTGTTTATCTAAAGTAAATCCAAGAAATTTAGCTTCATTAACAATTTGAACAGTATTACTGCAATAATCGACTAGCACATCCATTGGTCTTGCTCTGTAAGTAGTAAACTGGATGCCTTTTGTTTTTTGTATGTTTATTTTGAGATTGTTTGAATGTAACCAATTGATTAGGTTGTGTAAAGTATCGTTAATAATGACATTGGATTTTTCTATTTCGTCACATTTTATTACCACTGTAGTGTCGTCTGCGAACATGTAACATTTATGTTGAGTTGCATTTGGTAAGTCGTTAATAAATATCAAAAACAACAGGGGCCCCAAGATACTGCCCTGTGGAACTCCATATGAGTTGACACGATATTTTGACCGGAAAGTACACTTTCTGGATTCAACGACTGTTGCTATCTCAATACATTGCTGTCTATTATACAGATAACTTTCCAACCAGTCATAAGCGTTTCCTCTAATACCATATCGATATATGTAGTTTATCTAGTAATCTTTTATGTGGAACAAAGTCAAAAGCTTTGGTCATGTCTAGAAATAAAGCAATAAGTGGTATCTTTTGATTAATACATTCTGTGACATAATGTACCAGATTGTAGCAAGCCAACGTAGTAGATTGACCTTTGCGAAAACCGTACTGTTCTTCTGTCAGTATATTATTTGATGTAGAAAAGCTATCAATGCGCTTGAAGATGACTTTTTCATAGATTTTAGATAGTATTGGAATAAGAGTTATCGGTCTATAGTTATTCATATCACATTTATCGCCCTTCTTGTATATTGGCTTAACAATACATAACTTAAGGATATCGGGGAATGATCCCTGTTCCATTGACAAATTAATTACATGGGTAAGAGGTCGGCATAAATCCCTCGCACATGCCTTTAGTACAGGTGTGTTTATGCCATCATGTCCAACTGCATTGCTGTTTTTAAGCGATAAAATAATAGTAGCTATTTCCATTTCATTGGTTGGGGTTAGGAATATTGAATTTTTATTGAATGGAATGTTAATTTTATCGGTATTTAAATTATCCTGTTCTATGTTCGTCATGTCTATAAAATAGTTATTAAACAATTCACATATTACATTAGGATTACTATATTTTATGTCATTTATACTTATCATGTCAATATCATTATATTCTTTATCATTAATTAAATTATCATTGATAATATTCCATGTCGCTTTACATTTATTAGAAGCATTATTTATAACTCTTTGATTTTGTAATTTTTGAGCGCTATAAATGCACTTTTTGAGTATTTTATCGTATTTTTTGTATGCGTATTTTTTTTAGATAATGTAAAAACTTTTTGTGTGCCGAGTTTGGGCTCGTTTTGTTAATTACGATGAGCCCTAACCTCCGGGCTTAATGGAGAGACTTGATGGTGTACTTCGGTGACAACTGCTGGAATTCCTGGACGAGTAGAACTAGGTGTGCCAAGTTTGGGCTCGTTTTGTTAGTTATGGTGAGACCTAACCTCCGGGTTTGATGGAGAGATCTGATGGTGTACTTTGGTGACTACTACTGGAACTCCTGGACGAGTAGAACAAGGTGTGCTGAGTTTGGGCTCGTTTTGTTAGTTATTATGAGACCTAACCTCCAGGCTTGATGGAGAGACTTGATGGTGTACTTCGGTGACAACTGCTGGAATTCCTGGACGAGTAGAACTAGGTGTGCCGAGTTTGGGCTCGTTTTGTTAGTTATGATTAGACCTTACCTTCGGACTTGATAGAGTGACCTGATGGTGTACTTCGGTGACTACTACTGGAACTCCTGGACGAGTAGAACTAGGTGTGCCGAGTTTGGGCTCGTTTGGTATATTTATATATAAATCCCAATTACTTTTAATACAAAATTATAAGTTATATAGTTACAAAATATTATAATAAAAATGTGTGATTATAAAAATAATAATATTATTTTACCTTGTCAAATACCTATGTATCAAATTCGAATATTTTGTGTATGTACAGCGATCTTTTTCAGCTGCTGCAATCAGGCAGGCGATACAGTATCCACTCACGACGGCGGCCGAGCACGGACTGTGGTTTCATCGAAATTTTTATACAACAAATCAAAACAGGCACCATAAATAAAATAACCCTTATTGCAATCTTTTATGATTCATCCGTATTAGCAAAATATGTGAAAAAATAAGCATCAGTTTTTATTTTTTTTACGACTATTTGTGACATTATGATAAAAAGTAAACACCACTATTTTTTATTGAATATGTCTGCCTACTTATAGTATTTTTAGAAATCTTAATATATGTTGATAACAGAACAAAAAATCGTTAATTTTGCAGAAAATGGCTAGGGAAGATCGTTTTTACAATATAAAAAACTATTATTTTAAACAAAAAAGTTACTACCATTTGAAGATGAAGAACCATTCTATACGTGGTAGTTATTAGCTATGTTTGTCCGATTTTGCCCGATTTGCAAACGCACCCTTAAGCGAAAGGGTACGGTGTTAACATCAATTGCCAGTATATTACTCACCTTCGATTTGCCTACGATATAGTCCTTATGGGCGAATCGCTGGAGGACCTAAGCACTATGCTCAATTACCTCCATAGTGCCTCCCAACGGATAGGTCTTAAGGTGAACATGAACAAAACAAATATCATGTGTAACGTCCATGTCACACCTGTAGTTGTTGGGAGCACTAAGCTCAAAGTTGTTGACGAGTATGTTTACCTGGACAAATAGTCCGACTTGGTAAGTCCAAATTCAACCAACAGGTCAATCGACGGATTCAACTCGGCTGGGCAGCGTTCGGGAAATTATGACACATCTTCTCGTCAGCTATACTTCAAAACTTGAATACGAGATTGTACAACCAGTGCGTGTTGCCAGTGATAACTTATGAATCTGAGACGTGGCCCTTCACTGCTGGCCGTATGAGGAAGCTCAAGGTCGCTCAGCGAGCTATGGAGAAGGCTATGCTAGGAGTTTTCGCAGGATATCCGCAGTAGAACCAGAGTGGCCAACATAGCCCAACGGATTAGTAAGCTGAAGTGGCAATAGGCCGGCCATTTAGCTCAAAGAACCGATAACCGATGGAGTAAAAAGGTTCTCGAGTGGCAGCCTTGTACCGATAGGTGAAGTGTAAGGCGATCCCCACTAGATGGAGTGACTACCTGGTAAGACGTGCAGGAAGTTGATGGATGCAGATGGCTCAGGACCCTGCTATGTGGCATTCCTTGGAGGAGACCTACGTTCAGCACTGGACTTGTGAAGGGCTGCAATAATGATGATGATGATGACTAATACTAAAGAATATTTGAAAACAAGTATTTTAATTGATGTAATAGAAATTTTAATTTAACCTAAAGACTGGATTAGACCGAGTGCTATATATAGTACGCGCTTATGGACGCCATTGAAGTTCGTTGTTTGCCTGGGTGATAGAACCTCAATATATGTCTGCCATGCAAAATATATATGTCAAATCAACAACATATTATATAAATTGCAGCTTTATTGAAATAACGTAAATTATAAAGAAAAAATTGTACTTGTCAATCTATCTGCCATGACCTTGGGACCAACATAGGTGTCTGCTTATGTTATTTTTCAGTAAATTTTATTGAATATTTCAAGATGTCAAAGCGGCAGACTTATTACTTTCACGTTTTTTTCGGTCATTTCCTTACACCTTTAACACCTGAGCGTCTCTATATCAACCGCCGGTCAAACTAAAGAGTCCCCATTTCATGTACCTCAGGTATCCGCATTATTCGCATTAATCCGGATTAACTGAAAGAAACGTTAGGCTTATTGGAATACCGTAAGTCTGCCGCTCACTGGCCCTTAGACCAAAAGTAGTGTTGTACTTTCCTGAAAATTCTGTATGAGATTCCCGATATTAGGCGACTATAGAAAATAGCAAAAAGATCTTATGGTATATGACGTCCCACAGCAGGGATTAGGCCTCCACTCAGTCATTAAAATAGTTGCTTAATATATTTCCTGTTCTTCTAAAATTAACAGGAAGACTGTAAGTCTGGTACATGTTTTTCTTATACAGGGTTTCGTAATCCACAGATAAAGATATAGGCCTTTTGAAAACTGCACCATATGAAATGATAAATTGCCTATTACCACCACGCTGGATAAACGGGTGTTTCAGTGCGTATGATACCATCACACATATGCTACTCTCCATTATCAGTCTGTAGGCTTAGGATGGATATGCCACCTTTTAGCCATTGCCCTAACCTCCATTGATATTAAGCATTGATGTGGTTGCATGCTTTTGAAAAGAAATCGTTGTTACACACCTCGTATACCCATGTCCAGTTTATGATGATCCTAAAATCATGTACACAAGGGCATACCAAGAGAAATTAAAGATCGCAGAGGCCGAATATTTACTGATAAGTTAGAATATTTACGTACGTCAAGAAGTCACAAACTTACCTAAAAGCAGAAAGACAATCAGATGGATAGGTGCTTATTTATAATAAAGCAATTCGACGCTGGCGAGAAAAAAACGTAACGTCTTTGATATACTAACTGAGAGGAAACAATATTTATGTCAAACTTTCAGGTGATACCAAATAAACTAGGAAGTTCCCTCAAGAAGAGATGATGCTAATAGAAAATAGTAATCATCAGTCGTAATGTAATATGTATGCTTAACGTTAAGACGATACCTATAAAAACTGAAAAAAAAAACATCGAAAAGTGATAACCCCTGGCTACGGGGACCTAGAGCTCTGGAGAAGGCTACTGTTGTGCGTAGTTATTCTGTTGGTGTGTGCTTCTGACGCCAGATACTAATTTGGCTGTAGCACCAATATAATATATTGATTTTAAACTACAGACCGTACAATCAAATATAAAGTTCAATTTAAAACTAGCGTCATAAAGAAGAAAAAGGACTCCTTTTCTGACTAGAAGTCAGTCTGGGTAGATACCACCCTCATAACTACTTTGCTGACAAATAGCAGTGGCTGCACTATTGCATGGCTAATAAGCCAGCTACGTTTATCGAGATTTAAATATAATCCAGTAATTTGTATCGATATTTATGTTCACATTGTATATACAAATATACAATATGAAAATAAATACATAAGATGTGCTAACAAACAATTTGCATTGTACTTAAACTCTGAAAACAGCAGGTTATTTAAATATCATGCCATGAAAATTTAACCGAATAATTTTAATTGTCACGGTTGCTGTTCTTAACCGCAAACCGAAACTCAAACATTTACAATTACGACAGTCACAGCATGTTAATTATGTGACGTGAAATATTGTATAGCTGCTATATTGTGATGAATGTTTGCCTTGACTGAGTGGTTCAGTGTTCGAGGTATTTATACTATATATTTAGTTTGTATTTATCTGGTCTTGTCCGAAGTAAAATGATTGTTTCACAATTAATTCTTATGAAACTGTTTTTTAGAATGTTGATTTAGTTCTACTAGATAGTTAGAATAATTAGCTAGGGTAGTTTTCTTACTTGGAAGTGCGATTGGTCAAGGAGGTAGATCCTATGACCAGACCAGTAAATTTAATAAAACTCAGGATGTATTTTAATTATGCTAATTTTGTTGTCGCATGGATGGGCCGGCTCAAACCGGGGTGGTACCACGACCTCACAGAATACCAGCGTGAAGTAGAGGTTTACTTCTGCATTTTGCCTGGTGAGTGCAGGTGGCCGGAGGCCCAATCCCCCATCAACATGGTAGTGGAATTAAATGAAAGACTACCCCAGGAGGGTACCAGCATCCCTGGAGAATCCCTCGCTGAGCATCCACGCCCATGCTACCCTACTTTTTCAGAGCGTGGGTGCTCAGGCTGCCCTGCGTATTGGGAAGGAAATTCCGCTCAAGACAAAACCTGCTCGGGGCAAGCGGAGTAAAAAGACATAGGCAACCCCTGCCACGCTTTCCGTGGATTTCTGCAATATCAGGGGACTTCATTCAAACCTTAACGCCGTCCAATACCATCTGGAGACGGCAAAGCCGGCCTTGCTCTTTCTGACCGAGACACAGGTGTCCTCTCCGGCTGATACTTCGTATCTCTCCTACACGGGGTACAAATTAGAACACTCCTTTGTGCCCCGGGCTGGAGTTTGCGTGTACGTCAGAGAGGACATCTGTTTTCGACGCCTCGGCAGTCTTGGAGGTACGGACCTGTCCATCCTATGGCTGCGCGTAGACAGCGACGACCATCTCCGCGTCTACGGGTGCCTCTATAGGTCCCATAGTGGTAGTGCCGACACAGACCGACTCATCGACCACGTCCAAATGGCTGCAGACTCCGTGCTACAACAGGTCCCTTCCGCAGAGATCGTGATGCTCGGTGATTTTAACGCCCACCACGCTTAATGGCTTGGTTCCCGTTTAACCGATCATGCGGGTAGATCTGTTTATGACTTTGCCTTGGCATATGGTCTGACACAACTGGTTACTTCGCCTACGCGGATCCCAAATATGGAGGACCATGTACCTTCCCTGTTGGACCTTCTGCTGACCTCTCATCCGGACAGATATCAGGTCTCCGTCGATGCCCCTCTTGGCTCTTCGGACCATTGTCTGATCCGGAGTACGGTGCCACTCACGCTCCCATCGCAGTTGCGATCTGCAGCTCGCCGCCGTGTTTGGCACTATAGGTCGGCCGATTGAGATGGGATGCGGTCTTTTTTTGCATCCTACACTTGGTGGCGGGTTTGCTTCTCGCCGGATGATCCCAGCGTTGTTGCTGATTCTGTCGCTGATGTGGTACTTCAGGGAATGGAATTATTTATTCCATCATCTTTGGTGCCTATCGGAGGCAGAACTCAGCCATGGTTTGATCGCTCCTGTGAAATTGCATCACGCTATAAGCAGGAGTGCTACCAGGCCTGGGCTGACGCATCAACGTCCCGGGATGTAAACACCAGCGCTCTTAAAAAGAAGTATAATTCCGCCTCCAGGTCCTTCAAAAGTGTCATTGCCAAGGCAAAGTCAGAGCACATCGGCAGAATTGGCGAGAAACTAGTTCTCCTCCCTTCGGGAACAGTTGCATTCTGGTCTCTCTCTAAGGCTGTCCAAGGGAACGTCTGTCAGCCATCTCTGCCATCTCTGCACAGGGTGGACGACTCACTGGCCCATGACGCAAAGGAGAAAGCCGATCTGCTAGGCTCTCTTTTTGCTTCCAACTCGACTCTTGATGACGGGGGGAACACACCGCCTACCATCCCGCGGTGTGAGTGCTCCATGCAGGAAGTACTGTTTACACAGCGCTCGGTGCGTAAAGCACTCCTCTCCCTAGACGTCAACAAGTCGAGTGGGCCTGATGGAGTCCCACCTATTGTGCTGAAGACGTGTGCTCCGGAGATGGCACCGGTTTTAACGCGTCTTTACCGGTACTCCTACTCCCTAGGCGTAGTCCCGAACTCATGTCAAGACAGCTTTAGTGCACCCGATCCCTAAAAAAGGCTACCGCTCAGATCCGTCCAACTACAGGCCTATCGCTATCACCTCCTTGTCCTCCAAAGTAATGGAAACTCTTGTTAACTGCTTGCTCATGCGGTACCTTGAGGATCACCAGCTGATTAGTGACCGCCAGTACGGTTTCCGTCGAGGTCGCTCAGCTGGTCTGGTCTGGATCTTCTTGGTTAACTAACTCATAGATGGGCGGAGGCAGTGGAGTCCAAGGGAGAGGCGTTGGCCGTTAGTTTGGACCTAGCAAAGGCCTTCGATCGGGTTTGGCACAAAGTGCTTTCGAAGCTCCCTTCCTGTGGGTTTCCCGAGAAATTGTGCAATTGGATCACCAGTTTTCTTGCAGATCGGAGCATCAAGGTCGTAGTAGACGGTGCATGCTCCGATTACAAGCCCATTAACGCTGGTGTTCCACAAGGCTGCGTGCTATCACCAACGCTGTTTCATCTGCATATCAATAATACTAGCTGTTACCCGTGGCTTCGCCCGCATGGTCACTGGGAAATGAACTATCCATTGCTTTTTGAATTGAAAGAAAACTGAGTTTTATAGATTTGTCAGAGATGCAGCTATTAAAAGGAAACTGAGCAAAATTGATTCGTCAGCCTATTTAAATGTTTTGAAACGCAGCGTATAGGAAAGCATGAAAATAGCCTGTTTATTCCAAATGGAAATGGGATATTTTTTAATTAAAGGAAAGTGAGCATAATTATCCGTCAGGATGCAGACTTTGAAAAGAAACTGAGCTAAATTGATTCGTCAGAGATGCAGTTTTCTGAATTGAAAGGAAACTGAGCCAAATAAAAGATCCGTCAGAGATGCAGCCTTTTGAGTTGAAAGGAAACTGAGCTTAATAGGTCCGTCAGAGGTGCAGCATTTGGAATTGAAAATAAACTGAGCTAAATAGGAAATTTTGAATTGAAAGGGAAGATCTGTGGGAATTCTGATTAATTGATTGTAGGAATTTTGGAAAAAAACTAACTGAACACTATTTTAAGACGCTACTGTACACAATGTTATATGTTTTCCATTCGGGGAAAGAATGTGGAATTCTGGGCATTTGACACACGCGAACATGCTACATACAGCTGACCATGAGAGAAGCACGGTTTTCTAAGTTGACCCCCGCTACCTGTAACGTTTGCCTTTGCGCTTTATTAATTGTCATTGCAAAACTGAGCTTAATAGGAACTGCAACCTTTTGAATTGAAAAGTAAGATCTGTGGGAATTATAGGGATCCGTGGTATAATAACATTTTCACCTTTTCCTACGCCTGTCAAAATTGTGGCACCGATTATGTTCCGTCCAAGATGTATCACACGCAGCCTTGTCCCGTTACATAACCGAGGAGCATCTAAATTTCGCATTAGCATGACTGGGACGCCTAATTTTAATTGAAGTTTATGTCAGGGCACACCTGACAACTCTAGAGAATTTAGAAACTCTAAGTGGAAGTCCGTAGTCTCTGCCTACCCCTCTGGGTGACAGGCGTGAGTGTTTATGTGTATGTGTATGTGGATATGAAGTGCTCTGTTCTGTGTCCATAACTGTGTCTACTGACAAATACTCTGTTATTTCTCCTGCTACTTCGCTTAATATATCTAAATTTATTTTGTTAACGCTCTCATTTTTTGGTGCAAGAATCGCCCTTTCACATAACCATTTGTCTTCATGCATGTTGTTCGTTAAATCTGAATAAACGCTCGCAATTAATTCGGAATGACTCTGTACTAAATTACAAAAAATCTCTCGTCAATTTAACGCAGCCCTCAGCATCCGTTTCCAACCGCCCATCGCCAATTTTTAATAGTGTGTCAGCATAGTTTCCAGCATTGATATCATTATACAAATGCACTCTCATATTCGTAGTTAAACTGAATTTTGTCACCTTGTTCCATAAAATAGACGACTTGAGGCATGCTTTAATTTCATCTGCAGGTGTGCCCTTTTGAATGACAGGTAAAGTTTGGCGAAAGTCACCAGCCAGTAAAACCACCATTCCTCCCATTACATCGGTATTGCTGCGCAAATCCTGGAGCGTTCGATTTAGTGCTTCTACAGCTTTTTTATGCGACATTGTACTTTCGTCCCACACTAAAGTTTGCATACCTCGTGCACTATTTTGCTAAAGTTGCAGATCGGCGATTCTTCCTGGCTAGATTTAGAGGAGTTTTAAAACAGAATGTGCAGTGCGGCCCCGCTTAGCAGCGTGGCGGCTATACCGGAGGAAGCTACGGCCACAGCAATGTTTTTATCTTTCCGTACTTGCGCTAATAATAAATTTAACAAAATGTCTTCCCAGTTCCTCCAGGGGCATCTAAAAGAAAAGTGCACTATTTCCAGATTCAATTTGTCCTAATACTTTGTCAAAACTCGTTTTTGTTCGGGAAGCTAGCGGGTACAAATTGGCTACTTGCTGCTGCAAAGCTGGTATATCGTAGTTTGTTTCACATAATTTCATCACTTAGTTCATTTTCGGTTGTTCGCTGAGGGCTTATCATTCCAAAGTCGCTTAATTTTTGCCTACCATTGCCATTACTTTATCTTCAATTTTCCAAGTGCTTCATTATAAATGTGTTCATTGTATGTCATGTTCGCGTGTGTCTGCTGTAACCTTCGCAAAATATCTTCCGCCATGTACTTTATATTTGTCCCACAATTTATGTGCATTAGATAGCCCGCAAGATGATATGAGAGTTGCATAAAGATCCCTAATTTTGGCTGGTGACTGGCACTGCACAGCTTCCTCCATGGTTTCATCCCAGTGATTATCGTTTTCTAAAAGATGCAGAGCTTCACATGCTTCTCTATAAGTTGCGCATTCCTGACCGTTGACAGTTTTAAGGTCTTTATATCCTGTAGGACCCCGAACATGGTGCAGCAGCAATCGTAAACAGAAACATTCACAATTAGTTACATGGACGGTATACACACGACCAAGGGCATCTGATGACTTTACACCGGGTCAATTTGCAACAGGCGCGCCTTGAATACGGCGTTTCCACTCCTTCCTAGATGTGTTCCAAGTATAATAGCGGGGTACTTCAGAATATAACAACGTTTTTGTAGTTTTTGGCAGTGATGCAATTCTTTCTTGGAAATTTCTTTCGGTGAAATATACATGCTCTCCATTTTCTAAGTGCACAGCAAGGTGAGTAACTGTTGGGTGCCTTTCGTGTAAAGGAAGCCAAGAAGATGCCACGCTGCCTCGTTACTGCTGACATAACGCCCTGCTTGAAAGGTCTGTACTTCATTAACGGGATTTGCCTCACCTTCACTCCTGAGATTAAATATTGCTTGTTCGCTTCCTTTATTTATGTACTTACAGATATACTTGATTGCGCGGACAGAGCTACATGCTTCTACATTAATGTGGGCATTAAACATTTTACATAGAATGGGCGAATACGGGACAATCCAGCTGTTATCTAAGGTTTCGAACGCTCCAGAGCGAGATTTGATTGTAACTTTCCTGCCACCATCTTCGGGAGCTCAGCGTCTGTATAAAGGGTAGCCATTGTCATTGTGCACTGTTTCTTTTAATAGCTGTTTAGGGAATTTCTTTGTACATTTTCCTTCTTTCATACATGGCGATATTGAATTTCGTGCTCCACATGGACCGTGAATCATATTTCGGACGATGGTATCATACAATTCTTTATCTTGCTCAGGATCCGGAATCTCGGCGCTTATTATGTCGTCTCTTTGGCTGGGCCGCAACTTCTCTTTAAGCCATATTAGAATGTGGGCATGCGGTAATCCTCTTTTTTGCCATTCAATTGAATACATGAAGCACTGCACCTCCGAAAATTTTCCTTTGTTAATTACATACATTAATTTTTGTACTTTTAATCTAAATACTCTAGCAACTAAATCGTGTCTGTCAGTACTTTTTGGCCCGGCATTAGCTCCTCGGTTATTTCTTTCCATGGGATTGCAAGCAAAAGTAACAAAAGATCAGGTCTTCCGTAAGTTCCTACATAGGCGAATGCGTTTGTGTGTACTCATGTAGGTAGCGGGACTGTTAACGAATGATGAGGGCAGAATTACCATTTTACCTAAATCTCTGGGGTTTACATTGGCGTCGCTAGAAACTGCATCTTGTAAATGTATATAATTCTTAACGCGCAGCTTTTTGATTTAAAGATATATAACGGAGACGTTCACTTTCTACCTTCACATACATGTCTACCAAAATTGATGAAATAATTGTCTACACGGGGCTAAGAGGTTAAAATCATTTTCTCGCAACATCATATGATACGCATAAAAATCCATACATGATACTTTTTGTTCGGAGTAGGCCTTTGTGACCAGGTTAATGAGTGGAATTTGAAAATTATAACCCTCTTGTCCTTTGCAATAAATCAATGGGTATTGCAGAGCGTCATAAAACTTGTGTGTATCAGCTACCCGTTGCAACGTATCATCACGTGCTCGCACAACAATGTCTCGTGAAGAAAATTGATCACCACTAATTACGGCTGCTATTTCGTTTATCAAAGGTGCATTGTAGCGCCTTTCATGCTCTCCTCGAGGGGTCCGATCTGCGTGAATGACGACTTTATAATCCTCTTCAGGTAGGTTTTCTAAAGCAGTTTTAAATGTTTTGACTAAAATGTTACGTTCCTGCAAGAATCTTTGAATTTTGAACACGGTGTCTCTCTCAACTCCCTGGATAAATTGGCAGCGACGGTCTACCTCAATTTCTTCGTCACCCATAAAATATACTTGTAAAAATTTATGCTGTTCGTTTTCAGCTGGAAAAAGTGAACCTATTCTATGATAAATTTGCCCTTGCACCGTAAATGTAGGCGAAAATCCCGGCACTATTATTTGCCGGTCAACTCCGAAGGACGTCATTTGAAAGCATGAGTTATATTTCCGGATCCTGTTTAGAAAGCGCCGTGACTCATTAGCATCATATAAAAAGAGAGTTTTCAAAGGTTCTTCTGGTTCCCAAGTAACGGAAGAGACACTTTGCCATTGAACAGCACATGCCTGCGGTCTCATCTTTCCATTTTAAAGCGCTGCAAAATCGACACGCCTTGTCCATCAGTCCGATAATAACTAACCTGTGATTTTTATAATCAATCAACGGATCATAATTGAATGCTGCGTCATTAAAAACCGACCAATTGTTTCTTTGAAAATTTTGTCGACGTTCAGCTTGGAGCTGTGCATTTGCATCTCTTCGCGCCTGTGTCTGTTCTGGTGTTTCAGATGCCCTTATAGTAGATTGACGTTCAGCTTGCTCAATGAGTCTGTGTTGAGTTTCATCAGGTGTTTCCGCGGCTCTTAAGGCGGCCTGACGTTCCGCTTGTTCGAATAGCCTTTGCTGACTTTGAGCAGGTGTTTCAGTAGCTCTTAAAGTAGATTGACGCTCTGCCAGTTCAAGACGCCTTTACTGACTTTGATCAGGTGTTTCAGTAGCCTTTAATGTAACTTGACGCTCTGCCTGTTCAAGACACCTTTGCTGACATTGAGCAGGTGTTTCAGTAGCTCTTAAAGTAGCTTGACGCTCTGCCTTTTCAAGACGCATTCGCTGACTTTGAGAAGGTATTTCAGAAGCTCTTAAAGTAGCTTGACGCTCTGCCTATTCAAGTCGCCTTTCCTGACTTTGAGAAGGTGTTTCGGAAGCTCTTAAATCAGCCTGACGCTCTGTCTGTTCAAGACGCCTTTGTTGACGTTGAGAAAGTGTCTCAGATGCTCTAAAAGCAGCCTGACGCTCTGCTTGTTCTTGCCTTCTCAGTTCAGCATCTTCTAAAGATTCTAGCGATCGAGCTAATCTTTTCGCTTGTCTTTGAGAAGATACTCTTGAAAAGCTGGACTTACGTTTGCGAGGCATTATGAAGTAAGAAAAAACCTATTTATAAAAAGAATTAAATTTCCTTTTAAATTTTTTTTTAAAAGCAAATCCAAAATATCTAAAAGGAATAAATATTCCTTTTAAATATTTTTTAAAATCAAAACAACAAAACCAATTCAAGACACAACACGATTCCGAAAACGATAGTCAAAAAAAAAATCGAATCAACTTAAACCAAATCACAAAATAAATCTCAGAAAACCGAAATCGAAAGCAGTAGTCAATATAAATATAACCAACGAAAAAGAAGTAAGTGTATAGGTACCGTATACACTATCTATACTATTAATATTCCTTTGAAATATTGTTAAACAACCTAAAACAACGAAAACCAATTCACGATTCTAAATAAACAAAATCCAAAATCAAAGCCAGGGTCTAAATATGTATAAAGGAATACCAACCAAATCAACAAAACCGATCCAAGAAAATACACAAATCCGAAAATGAAAGCCAATATAAATCCATTCAACCTTAACCAAATCACAAAGCAAATAACAAACAACCGAAATCGAAAGCAGGTAGTCGAATAAGCTACGAAATAGAAACAATTTAAGCGTATAGGTACCGTATGCACTATAAGTTGACGCGCGGCTCAACGGCGGGAGTTAAGTACATGTCAGGAAACATTTCGTTAGCGCGTTTTAAAAACCTAGTAACGACATCTAGCGGAATCAATTTAAACTATGTATACGTTAGTTAATAATAACTCTCAAAAAAATATTTTTCTTATAATTTTGCACAATTTTTCTTATTGTAATACCGATTCATTCATAACCACATATAAGAACTGTATTCATTTCAGTTCAATAAATATTACTAAGGCTTATTAATAAGGCTTACTAAGAACTGTTTCTACCAATGTTAAGTAATAGTTAAGGGTGAAAGCGTGACAGGTGGTGATAGTATTTCTGATCCATACTTATAATCACGCCTGTAACCCTTGCGGGGTAGGCAGAGCATCAACGGATTACTTAATATCGTCTGCGAGGTTATCGCCTATTCTGTGAATTACGATGCACCAACACGTTTGAAGAAAATCAGCTGGTGAATTTTATGTTTTTTATCGCTCTCTTCCCGGTCCTGCGTGGAAAATTACAGATCCATACATTTTTATCTTAATTTTGGTAAAAAGACATAATAATCCAGATATTCTGACCTTCTGTGTTCGTCCATCGTACCGTCGTCCGTCTTGTAAAATCACGGTGGCGCCACCTAGCTGAATTTAATTTTGCAACATATTCGATTTTCCCACGGGAATGATATGTTTTTCCGCTGAAAAAAGTAGCCATGTCACTCTACAGCCACCGAACTATCCCCATACAAATAATCATGCCATGCCGACGCTCTGTTGCGACGTGAAAGAAGGACAAACAAACAAACAAACAAACAAACACACTTTCGCATTAATAATATTAGTATGGATCAACGGATCATAATTGAATGCTGCGTCATTAAAAACCGACCAATTGTTTCTTTGAAATTTTGTCGACGTTCAGCTTGGAGCTGTGCATTTGCATCTCTTCGCGCCTGTGTCTGTTCTGGTGTTTCAGATGCCCTTATAGTAGATTGACGTTCAGCTTGCTCAATGAGTCTGTGTTGAGTTTCATCAGGTGTTTCCGCGGTTCTTAAGGCGGCCTGACGTTCCGCTTGTTCGAATAGCCTTTGCTGACTTTGAGCAGGTGTTTCAGTAGCTCTTAAAGTAGATTGACGCTCTGCCTGTTCAAGACGCCTTTGCTGACTTTGATCAGGTGTTTCAGTAGCTCTTAAAGTAGCTTGACGCTCTGCCTGTTCAAGACGCTTTTGCTGACTTTGAGCAGGTGTTTCAGTAGCTCTTAAAGTAGCTTGACGCTCTGCCTGTTCAAGACGCCTTCGCTGACTTTGAGAAGGTGTTTCAGAAGCTCTTAAAGCAGCCTGACGCTCTGTCTGTTCAAGACGCCTTTGCTGACGTTGAGAAGGTGTCTCAGATGCTCTAAAAGCAGCCTGACGCTCTGCTTGTTCTTGCCTTCTCAGTTCAGCATCTTCTAAAGATTCTAGCGATCGAGCTAATTTCGATCGCTAGAATCTTTAGAAAAATTATGCCATGCCGACGCTCTGTTGCGACGTGAAATAAGGACAAACAAACAAACAAGCAAACAAACAAACACACTTTCGCATTTATAATATTAGTATGGAAGTATGGATAATATTAGTATGGATGTTGCAAACCGGTAACATTCATTGCTATGCGTACGACAGCACTAATGATGCTTTATACACCGGCCGTGCCAATATTTCTCGGGATAACGTCGCTGAGTACCGGAACAAACTTGTGTCTGAAGTCGAGACTTTGTTGAACAAAGTCTCAGACTGGGGGCGACTAAATCTAGTCTAGTTCAATCCCCAGAGGACACAAGTTTGCGCGTTTACCGCTAAAAAGAACCCCTTTGTCGTATCTCCTCAGTTTCAAGGCACTCCCTTTTTGCCTCAGCCAGTATCGGAATCCTCGGTGTCGACATATCGAGTGATGTGCAGTTTCGTGGTCACTTGGAAGAGAAGGCCAAATTGGCCTCTAAAGAGCTTGGCGTGCTCAGCAGAGCGGGACAGTATTTCATGCCGGCACACCGCTTGCAACTTTACAAGGCGCAGGTTCGGCCCCACATGGAATACTGTTCCCATCTCTGGGCAGGGGCTCCCCAGTACCAGCTCCTTCCACTTGACCGCATCCAGCGCAGAGCGGCTCGAATCGTCGACGACCGAGTTCTTTCCGATCGGCTGGACCCACTGGCACTGCGTAGAGATGTTGCATCTCTTTGCGTATTTTATCGCATCTATCACGGGGAGTACTCTGAGGAATTATTCGGACTAATTCCAGCCGCTCAATTTCACCATCGCACATCGGGACATAACTCGAGATATCATCCATACCATCTGGATGATTGGCGGTCCACTACTGTGCGATTTAGAAGAAGTTTTCTTCCTCGCACAAGTACCTTGTGGAATCGATTACCACCAGCGATTTTTCCGGACCGATACGACTTAGGGACCTTCAAGAAAAGAGCCTACTCCTTCTTAAAAGGCCAGCAACGCATCTGCAATTCCCCTGGTGTTGCAGTTGTACATGGGCGGCGGTAGTCACTTACCATCAGGTGAGCCGCATGCTCGTTTGCCCCCTCTCCTGTAAAAACAATAATAAAAAAATAGTCTATAGAAGAATTAAAGCCCGACTTCTAAATGTGAAATTATTTTATTCTTTTAAGTTCTTTGAAGTTAAAATTGAAAGTTAACTTAATAACCATATTAAGTGGAATAAGGAATATCACAATTTCAATGTCGTAAAAACAGTTACGTTCAGAACTTCATCCTCTTTTTTGCTGGCCTTAAAAGAATAATTTTGTGTCCGATTTTATATTGGACCGCCACCGAATTATAACCCATTTAATAAAAATAAGTGTAATTAAAATTGGTTCACATTTTATGTATATATCGCGTAACATACATACAAAAGCATATACACAAATGAAGAACCTCCTGATTTCTTTTGCAAGTCAGCTAAAAATTAAACTGTGACTTGTGCCTGTATGTAACACTTGAATAAACGGTTAACTACTTCTTAGTTACATTAATTCATTCATAGCTGCCACGCTTTGCAGCCGGGTTGTACTTTTTTATTATTCTTTATTATTTTTGAGTTGTTATTTAGAGGATGATTATTTATACAAAACACTACCAAGAACAATAAGTTCAATTAAAGCTTTAAATGTCTTTACTACGTTAATTATAATTTTCCGTATTTCTAGAGGGTATCATTATAAATGAATATTAAGTAGTTACACAATGTACTTTATCAACAACGTCGCATAAAAAATATACAAAGCAAGATAGTAGAGCAGAAACATTTATATGAATAGATGTATATCACAGAAAAATGAAAAGCTTTAACTGAAATTGTATTATTGTCGTCAAAATAGTGGGCTGTTGTTTATTTTTCTATTGTTATTTAGACAAACATAAAATTCCTTTTATTATTGAGGTATGATTTATCAAAAGCCAACGACTAGCTTTAGGTTTACTACTACTAGCTGCAGATATACGACAGCGATGAATATAAGCGCGGTATACTGAGCTGATATCGAGGGCGTAAGTAATAAACACAATAACGAATAATATTTAATGTGACGCAACAACGATAGGCGACTAAAAAATAAAAAAATAATTTCCATATTTTAGCTTTCGAAATCGGTGTAACGTCGTAAAATCTTCATCCCCTATTTTTCCACCTTTAGCACTCCTTTATATGCATAGTAAAACATTATGTAAATTACACGCGCGGGGCACTACTGTGCCCCATAGTAAATTTGAGTTTTTTGGTCATCAGGGTAGAATTAAAACATTAACATTTTTAATATGAAATCAGTCTTCTTTATTGACGTTTATATTAGAAATAATAATAAAGACTGATTTTTGGACTTAAGAACCGTGCCTTAGTAACCCATTTTGAACAAAGGGTAACCCATTCGGCTGGCGCGAGGTGGTCGCTACGAGTGGGCTTAGAGAGCCCACCTCAGATGGATGGAGGGGTGTCCCCTTCCTCTGACCAATGCAGCTAAGGAGAAGTCACCGGGGAAGAAGAGTGTTGGTGCATCAGATCTTCAGTATATATCGATACGCATTTAGCTCTAAAAGAGGCATCGTAAAGAGAAATAGACAGCGATGCCTAATCTAATAATTAAAGTATTCTGTAGAGTTAGATCAATTAATTAGAGAATATTATTCGATAATTATTATTATATGTATTGACAAGAAGAAAAAAAAATGACACTGGGATTTAAAAGTATAATTGTAAGGTTGCGTTGTTTAAATCAAAGTACTTTTATAAAAATATTTTTCTTATATGGTATTTTATAGATTCTGTATAGTACTGAATTTATACTATTTAAATTGCAATTGTAGAATAAAATTCATATAAATATCTCGCAAATCCGTAATAGATGAGAAATACTAAAGCCCGACTAAAGTACCTCTACTAGGATTTATGCTTTTACACAGAATCCATTTAAGCTATTTATATGCAAATATCGCTAAAGGATCCAAAGATTATACATATGGATAAGCTAAGTAAGCACGAAATGAAAAATTACATCATAATAAAATATTATAGAAATTATCTATAATTATACACAGAGTTATATCAAAATTAAGAAACATGTTACAGAGAAATTAGATTACTTAGCTTTCCTTTGAAAAGGCTGTCATTATTATTAATAATTTATTAGATTTTTCACTCTATATTACAATATCTTGAATTAATAATTTCATTGGTCATAACTGCAGCTCATCATAAGTTAAACGTCTACTTGTGAGCATGAAAGACAAAATACTATCTAAAACTAAAAAAAATCAAACAACCAAAATTGAATCAACAACCGACCGATTAAGTACAAAAGTTTAATAATGGTCTCATCGCACCATTATGCGAAGTAATGCACTTCCTAAAATTAAATTTTTTTTTTCTAAAACTAAAGACCTAAAGAACTTGTCCATGGACACCTGGAGCCAACTTCAAACAGAAAAGGCTGCAAACGCGTTGTCACCTTTGAGGATTAAGATGGAATGCCTCTTAACCTCTAATTATACTGTCTCGCTATGCTTTCAGACAACAACACAGCAAATAGGTCCCACCAAAAATACACTTCTTTTTTAAAGAATATATCGACTGTATGTTAGCGCACATTTCAACTGTAATTTCCTGAAAGTAAATTTTTCAGGAAATATTCCTGAAAGTTATACTTTCACCCAAAGTCGTAATAAATTTCAACCAGATCTAATGAAAATTACCTTCTCACAAATGAAAGGAGGCCTGTGCCGAACTCGCTGAAACTCTGTTTAGAAGCGTATCTTTACTTTAAAATTAAAATTAATGAAGCAAAAGAAGACATTATGGTAAGGTGCTTATTTAGTTCACAAGTGAAGGCCCCAACATAGAAACATACACTAAATCTATTCATGACCGATGAGAAAATCGTAAGACATTTCGATCTGAAAGTAAACAGATTATGCTTTTGCTCAAATGTTAGACAAGGGTTAAAATCCTCTAGAACGGTGAAACGGGTTATTCCATACTTTATTTTAAAAACTTAAGTGTCAAACAAATTTATTGTCTATCTGGTGGTAGGCGCTTTTGTTTTAATATACCACCACGTACACATGTAACATCGTTTTATAACAAAGCCAATATGTATATATATATATAGTCCATTTCTAATTATATATATATATATATATATATATATATATATATATATATACACACATGATTTGTGTGCTCTTTATCGCTTATATTCGAATAAGAAAGTATTTTATATAGTATAGTAAACCACTATTTTGCTTCTTCATCAGGCCGTTAATTGCAATTTTAGGTGCTGATTTACCACTTTCTCAGTAGTGATCAGAAACAGCGTGGGGGCCTGCTTGTCTGCGAAATAAAAATATTTTGAAGACATGAAGTCGGCCAACAAGCAGTAGAGCAGCGGCTAATTGATCCATAAACCTCTTAAAACTAAGATGGAATGCCTAGTATCCAGGAAAAAGGGTCGTCGGTTCTCTATTCACCATATAAAATACAGCAGCATTAAGCTGCTATTTTACGCTGATGTTTTGTAAGAGTGTGGTCCTTCCCGGTCAAGCCGATCCATTCTTGCTACAACCATAATATACAGCATGACTCTACCACGTATACAAACGCACTAAGCAAAATGGCCATAATTTTTATAAAGGACAGCACGACTGAATTTGTTAAATGCATTTTTTTCAAATGAATCGGCATGGTAAACTACGCGCTCCTCGATATGTTTGGGTTTTATGATATGAAGTCAGTCTCATACCCACGTCACATGAAATTTTCGTGCTTTATAATATTTTCATAAATGATAGGAGTCCTGAGCCCAGCAGCGGAACGTATGTAGAATGTATTACTTTACTTCACTTTTAATTTATTCCATTACTAGGTACTGGATTCAAGTTTACAATGCAAAGCTTATCAAAAAGAGCCCCGAGTATTTTTTGATCAAAAAGAAAAATTCCTGTTTGTAATCATTCTGACTCGATTAATCTGTTTCGTTTAAAACGATGTAAGTATTTAATAAAACTTTGTTATTTGTTTGAGAATTAATATTCATTTTGAAGATAATATTTTTTTTGTATTGATTTCGATTAATATTTTAATTGTTTATAATTAAATAAATCTCCTCTACAGCCTATCATAATAATAAAGTGAATATATATAGAGAACCAAAACTAGAATATATACCTCCCGCCTTTTCTTAAGGCGGGAATATTTCTCATAGTTGCCACGCTTGGCGAGCGCTTTCGCAACCGCAGTTTTTTTATATTTTTAGTTGTTTGGATTCCCTCTGTTGCCTCATAGAAGTTGGCTGCAGATGTCTATGGATTGCAGTAGCTACTTACCATCAGGTGGACTGCAAGTTCGTTGTCAATTTATTTATTTAATAATTTAAAATTAAAAATTTTGTACAACCGACTTGAATATAAGGTGCTTTGGGGTTATTACGAAAATGGGGGAATTCCGATATTTACAAATTATGACTAAACTAGGCAATATTTTTTGCTCTGGTAAATTTATTCTAGACGACATTTTATTTGTCTCCCTTACTTCAGTCGTTTCAGGTAGCTAGTCTCAATAGTGCGCGTGCAAAGTTAACTTTTCGGTGGAAACAGCTTTTTTCAACTCTTTTCGGTTTTTCGGAATTACCCCGCTTTCATGATCTTAGGAACTTGCTAAGTAATTTTAATGATTGTTTGATTATATGATAGATAATCGTTTTTAAAGCTTTATTTTATAGGTTAGGATTAGCCAGATATTGTTTTTGTGTTTTTTTCGGAAATACCCCACAGGGTTAATTACGAATTAATAGACTATCGAACTACTTTTCCATTGTAGTTTCCAGTGGCTGTCAATCTTTCGTCAGCATAAATTGTTATTTTGGATAAGTTTAACACGTTCGTGAATTTAACCAACGGGAGTAGGCAAGGCGTACCTACCGCTATGTCAAATATATAGACACAGTCCAGGAGGAATAGGCGCATGAATACCGAAAACTATTCCATATCAATTTTTTATGCGATTCCTTCAAATTGTCCTACTGATGATGTAAATGCATGTTGCCATGGGGCAACTCGGTGCCATAGGTATTGTTTAAGCCGATTTATTTTTCAGTTGCAAGGAGTTGTTATTTTCAAATGGGACAATTTTTTAAATATTTTTTGATAAAATACGAATAAAAAAAGTCCCGTGACTTTTTACGATAAAGTTAATATCTTCAAAGTTATGAATTGTTAAAGGCTTGAAAAATCCCAATTTCGAATACTTTTGACCCATTAAAAATGCATAAAGAAAAAGAATAAAGTATAAACAATATTTTTTATATTTCTTGGCAAAATATAAATAAAAAAGGTCCTATAACGTTTTACGATAAAGTTAATATTTTCGGAGTTATGACTTTTTAAAGGTTTTAAAAATCCCGAATTCGGATACTTTGACTCATTAAAAATATATAAAGAAATGTATAAAAAATTTGTTTATTTTTATTTTCGCTTACCTGTTATAAAAGTTTGAAGAAACATCTTTAACTAGCCTAATAACTGTCCAACTACGGACACGCAAGGTGCGCTGCCGTGGTGGTGCCTTAAATGTTTAGAACCACTGGACTTTTTGTGGGGTAATTCCGGAAATTCAAGTGAGCAAAATATAGTTCAATTAGAAACATAAAGTATGTAGCAATGCTTTTTGTAGAGGGGTATAGACGAACGAAAAGTAAATCCAAACCTACTGTCGAAAGTCAAAAAGGACCACTTTACCGAATTTTCAGTTCCCCGCGTTATATCGAAATTATACCTTATCCACAAGAAAACTATGTCAAATTTTAAATGATCGTATTTACGTAATCCAAAGACATTTTATTAAGATGAATGACAAAATAATTAGGATATGTATTTCAATAAATAAAAGTGACATGAGTTAGTTGTAAACTTGCATAGATTTTTTAAAATAATTATTAAATATACATCGTATCAACTAATCAGAAAATATGTCGGATTTACCCCAAAGCACCTTAAGTTATTAAGAATAACTCAAAAACTATTGGTCAACCCTTGATCAAATTTATATGAAACCACAAACACAGAAGCACCAGCCTTCAAATAAAAATAGAATCATCGAAATCGGTTCAGCCAGAAAAAAGTTATGAGGTAACACACATAAAAAAAAAAACAAAAAAAATATACAGTCGAATTGAGTACCATCTCCTTTTTGAAGTCCGTAGAAAAACATTCCTTTACGCCGCTACTATACGGCTAAAGAACACCTGTCTTCTTCTTCTTCCTGTCCTTATTCCAAGTTATTTGGAGTTGGCATATTATGTCTTCCTCTTTCATTCTCTTCTATTAGCCGTTATCTCTTCACTCAATCTTTTCTTGGGCCTCCCTCTATTCTTATTTCCATCCACTCTCGAGTAAGAGAACACGTGTATAAGTAAAAATCAAAAAAATTGAATAGCGAGTCACGACCCAATACATAGAAATTCACCCTCGATTACGAAATGCAGATGCACCATCTCTGTGAACTAATATGAAATGTCTCGTTACTCATAAAAAGTGTCAATTTATCTGTTCTCTACGCTATACTCTTATTAATATATTTTTATTTTTTAATAAATAACTTTGACGATTTTATTTTTGACTCAGGTCAGGCTAAAGAATAATTAAATTACGATAAGCGCGATAAACACGACGACAAAGCAGCGTTTAATTAAATTTTCAGGATCAAGGCCTGAAAGATTAAAAGGTATAAAATGGTAGCAATTGCTTGATAAAGCCCTTAGCTACTTGAATTAATTACAGAATATATTTGTAAAATTAATTTCATTCCTTTTCTTATTAAGACCGGTAAATAAAATACTTCAAGCGGTCTGCAAGATCAAAGTGAGAAAATCATTTTGAACATTTGAATTCTTATTTGAATAATCGTACTTGTGAGTAAAGTGGGGTCCAATTGGGTCCTCTTATTTAATTCCCTTATTCAGTCTTGCGGAATAAAATCCTGGAAAGTCTAAGATATGCTCTTCGGAATATACAAGTAACTTTATTAACTGACGAGGATTGGTGGCCTAGCGTTCTAAGTTATCTAATATTTTATAACATATTCAACTGCTTATTTATTTAATACCATTTATTACATTTAGAAATTAAATTGTGTAAAATGACTATAAATATTCAAATAATATTTAACATATTATTTGTATGATTATGAAATATGTTATTTACTATTATTTTTTACCCTATTTTTTTGCACCAAATATCGTTCGAGTAGCACAAAAATAAAAGCAAAGAAAAAATAAGTCTTTATACTTAGACTATACCGGTACAAAGGCCTCCCTCATAGATTAATCTATGGGGGAGGATATTTGCCATAGTTGTCACGTTTGGCAAGCGGGATGGCAACCGCAGTTTTTTAATTTTAGTCGTTATTAGGAAGACACTGCTGCCCATGTCCTGATTTGTTTCCCTCTGTCGCCTCTTACGACACCCTCGGGATGATATGGGGGTATATATATATTACACCGCCTCTGAACGGTAAATATATTTATACTATAACAACGATGTAAACCTAACGAATTTGTATTGAGGTATACAGTATTGATTGATTGCGTGACTTAGCAAATAAACTGATTTCTGCTGTGTCATTGCTTTCGGTTTGTGCTTATTTTTAACTCATTCTCTACTTTCATATTACTGTTAACGTTTTGTATATTTTTATTGATTCATGTGTGCTTAGTTAACATATTAAAAGTGTATTATTGTACGATTTTGTGTTTTTAAAAACAGCACAAGTAAAACGTACCTGATAATTTCATTAATTCAATATTCATTAGTGGTTAGGGCTTCCAGCTATTACTTCATAGGTTCTGGGATCGAATTATCTGGTATATACTAACAATTATTGTGCAAAAGCAAAAGTGTCGGTTTTTGGATCCTAATGTGTTTTATATGATGCTGTGAGCAATGATAATCCTGAAGAACGTGAATTGTCGAGTGTACTTCGTACACTACTTGTTCTATACTTGTCTTTTTCCCCGTTGATTCAGCAGTTTCAGCCGTGTAAAATGTGCCAGAAGAACATTAACATGAACATAAATTATGGTTATGAGATATTTTGTAGTTTTAAAATTATTCTCCTTCCGCCAACTGCCACTCGTATGAGATGCTATTGCTCCACCAACCAATACAACGGCAGATAGCTGATAATGTTAAAATTATAATCGTATTTTGATCGTCTCACCTATCAATAAGCTGCCTCTATTCATTCATAGGTGGGAAGCTAGAGACACGCTACGTGGACGTTATCGAAGGAGGATTTTAACAGTGTTAGAGCCAGGCCAGTTAGGCCTCCTCGAACCTGGGTGGTACCACGACCTCACAGAATAGCAGCATGAAGTAGAAGTTTACTTCTGTGTTTCGCTTGGGAAATGCAGGTCGCCGGAGGTACCTATTCCAATACGTAATAAAGGACCAATAGCGATATGTCTGGGGAAGTACTATATACTAACTCAGGTTTACCCAATCAGATAACACCATTTAGTATAGCGACATGTTCAAGCAACGACCACAGAAATAAAATGAAACAAAATACAACAAGGAAACAGTACGACTATCACCAAGCATACACCATCTCAAAGTTCGCCTTTCAGTCTCAGCAGACATCTCCATCCGCACACCTCCATGGGTCAAAACCCCAAGATTAATCTAATGAGGAACATTTATACATTTATATATACCTTATCGGAAGGTACAAATTTGGCGGATGGGGGCTAGGCGAGAAAAAGTGTAAGATTTTTCCGTCACGACCCCTTCTGACGTAGTGTAGACGGCTTTGGCGGCTATAAGGAAGCAAGATGGAATAATATCCATCTCCCTCGCACTTTTTCTTATCTTGTTATGAAAGAAATATTATTTTATTTTAAATGACGCTTAATTTTAATAGACGCTAGTAACTCATTTATTTGTATTTGTTAATCAATAATATAATACGTTTATCAATAATAATATTATATTACGAAAGGAACTTCGTTCCAACCGAGTGTTCCACGACACTCTACCTGAGTGTCGTTGAACACACTGTTTAATATTTTGAGACAACTTCAAATAAATTTAATTATTTATCTTTAATGTCAATCTTAACTTTTTTCCCAGATAAAGGAAAAATAATTTTGTGGATGATAAAAAGACACGGTTTAATTAAAATAAAAGGAATAACCCAGAAAGCTTGTATAAATACGGAATAATTTAATTCGGTCCAGGTAAAAGAAAAGGTTAAGTAATATTGTTTATGTTGACTGTTCAACAGTGGGCTTGTGAAGGGCTGTAATGATGATGATGATGATGATGTTTCATATCATGTTTGTAATAATTTAGAGGAAGTATAAAGGGAAAAAATCTTTATTGGTTGTTACAATTATTAAATAATAATAGGAATTTCTATGAATATAAATGAATATATGATTTTATAACTGATGAGTGACTCATATCACATTACATTGCTTGACATAGGTTCTCCCAAGAATACACCAGTTCGTAAGTAACCATTCGACGGATTATTGAGTGCAGAGGCAATACCTTATATGTAATGGAGTGAATAATTATAATATTATATACAATTCAAAGAGAGTATTTTTATTTCTACCGCCAAACAGATAAAGATAAAGGATAAAAAATAATCACCTATGCTGACGATACTGCCCTGTTTTTTTGTTGATGAATCTTGGGATAATGTTTTTAAGAACGCTCAAGTGGGATTTAATAAGGTCTGTAAATGGCTTAGCTACAATGCCTTAACACTGAATGTTAATAAAACAAAGTACATTGCATTTGGTCATAGAGCTAACCTCCTTCCACCACTATCTTTGATAATCAAATCCCACACCTGTGGTCTTAGACTTTCCGGATGTGACCGTCCCTTCATTGAAAGAACCAATAAAATCAAATATCTTGGCATTTTGATTGATCAAACCTTAACATTTAAAGCCCACTTTGAGGTTTTAGTATCCCGACTGCGAAAGCTCATATATATATTCAGAACCTTAAAACATATAGCAGAGCGCCGTGTTATAATGTTAGTTTACTTTGCTTTATGTCAATCCCTAATTGATTTGTGTGATTGTATAACGTCATGGGGAGGAGGAGCCAAAACATACCTCATTGAAGTAGGGAGAGCACAACGTGCAATTCTCAAAGCTGGTGCGGGTTATTTTTCATCTCTGTATTATTCTTTGTATTATATGAAACCTATCCGCGAGGGGGGCTGGTGACCTGTAACTCAGGTTTTTAATATAAAACCTATAATAGGCACCAGTCTCTCACAACGCTAGGTCCTTACTATGTACATCGTTATTGTTAACCAGCGAGTAAGTTGTGAAGAGATAAATAAATTGAATTGAAATTGAAATTTAATTTAAGTATCGTATAATTTTTGGATTTGGCATTATTAAGTTCAATGTGAAATTGTAGGATAAATAAAAAATGTACTTTTAAATATTTGGGGATTAATTAATACATTGGTACTAATAATGACTAAAACTGTAGTAGAAATGTTATTTTTTTACGAATACAAAGACTTTTAATTAGTGTTTAAGTTTCGTAAATTAAAGAAGCAAGGTACTTTCTTTTAAAATACATTGAAATCAAATTTTTGGTAGAAACTATAGATAATACTTTCGTAGTTGTGAAAAAAGCAACTTTCGAAATATTTTACATTTAAAAGAAAACGGAAAAATTTGTTCCAGCATTTTAATTCGTTAGGAAATAAGTTTTAGGAGAAAAAATTGCCTATAATAATGCACCCAGTTATAGCTTATATAAAAATTTTTGTCAAAATCATCAAGAAGAAGAAACGTACTTTGACATGTAGATTTGATCATCATCATTACATCATTACAGCCCTTCACAAGTCCACTGCTGAACATAGGCCTCCCCCAAGGAATGCCACAAAGCACGGTCCTGAGCCACCTGCATCCATCGACTTCCTGCATGTCTTACCAGGTCGTCACTCCATCTAGTGGGGGGACGCCCTACACTTCGTCCGCCGGTACGAGGCCGCTACTCGAGAACCTTTTTTCCCCATCGGTTGTCGGTTCTTCGAGCTATATGGCCGGCCCATTGCCACTTCAGCTTACTAATCCTTGGGGCTCTGTCGGTTACTCTGGTTATACTGCGGATATCCTCATTTCTAAGTTTATCACGCAGAGAAACTCCGAGCATAGCCCTCTCCATAGCCCGCTGAGCGACCTTGAGCTTCCTCATACGGCCAGCAGTGAAGGACCACGTCTCAGTTCCATATGTCATCACTGGCAACACGCACTGGTTGTAAAATTTAGTTTTGAAGTTTTGAGGTATGCCTAACGAGAAGATGGGTCGTAATCTCCCGAACGCTGCCCCGCCGAGTTGAATCCCTTGATTGACCTCTCGGTCGAAGTTGGACTTACCTAGTAGGACTATTTGTCCCAGGTAAACATACTCGTCAACAACTTCGAGCTTAGTGCTCCCAACAACTACCGGCATAGGTGTGACATGGACATTAAACATGATCTTTGTTTTGTTCATGTTCATCTTAAGACCTATCCGTTGGGAGGCACTATTGAGGTCATTGAGCATAGTGCTTAGGTCCTCCAGCGATTCTGCCATAAGGACTATATCGTCGGCAAATCGAAGGTGAGTGATGTACTCGCCATTGATGTTAATACCGTATCCTTTCCAGTCCAGAAGCTTGAAAACGTCTTCCAGTGCAGCGGTGAAGAGTTTCGGGGATATAACATCACCCTGTCTTACACCTCTCTGCAGTTGGATAGGTTTCGTACTCTGGTTGTGTACTCGGATAGCCATCGTAGCCCTACTGTACAAGCATCAGCACTTCGATATACCGACAGTCTACTTGGCACCGCTGAAGGGATTGCAGCACCGCCCAAATTCGACGGAATCAAAGGCTTTCTCATAGTCCACATATGCCAGACATAGTGGCAATTGTACTCTTCGGACTTCTGTACAATTTGCCGAAGGGTATGTATGTGGTCTATGTGGTGCTAAAGCCTTTTCGGCTCAACTTGTTCGGGAGGCTGAAAGTCGTCGAGTCTGCGTGCGAGACGATTCGTAATGACTCTCGAAAACAGCACGTAGACGCGGCTCAGAAGGGAAATCGGTCTGTAGTTCTTCAAGAGAGCGTTGTCGCCTTTCTTGAAGAACAAGACCACCGCACTTCTGATCCACGCCTCCGGTGTAATGTCACCATGGAGGACGGAATTAAAGAGCTTCTGAAGGACTTCAAGTACCGGTTTTCCACCCGCTTTCAGAAGCTCCGTCGTAACTCCATCCTCGCCTGGGGCCTTGCCGTTTTTAAAGTGCTGGAAAGCCATTCTAATCTCGCTCAGACTGACGTCCGGGATATCATCGGAATAGTGTAGGATAAGAGTCGCTCTTGGATCGTTACTCACACTTGCGTGTGGCTCCAACGATGATGTGTACAGCTGCCCATAGAACCTCTCAATCTCACTCAAAATCTCAGGTGTCCCGGAAACTACGCTGCCACACTCGGTCTTCAGTTTCGATAGTTGGCTCTTTCTGGCAGACATATCTCTAGCAAAGACTTTGGAGCCCTGGTTCCGCTCGATCGCTTCTTCAATACGAGCAGCATTGAAGTTGCGTAAGTCCCGCCGCATGCATTTGGAGATCTGTCTGTTCAGTTGCCTGTATGCTATCAAATCTACTGAAGATTGCAGCTTCATTTCCCGTCTAACAGTTACCCGTTTAAGAGTGTGATCGGAGAGTTTTTGTGTTCTTCTGCGGCGGGTCTTACAAAACTTAGCTCCGACCGCATGGACAGTTTCCACGAGCTTGTCATTCATATCGTTCATTGCATTGCAATCTTCTAGGCACTTAAAACGGTTTTGTAACTCGAGCTGAAAGGTTTCGGGACTTTGGATTAGAGCACGAGGGGGACGGAGCGTTGACTTCATTAGACGTGACCTCTCCAACTTAACGTTTAGGTTCAGTGTGCCTCTCACCATTCGGTGATCGCTGCCGGTTTTCACCCTCGCGATCACTGAGACATCACTGAACAGTTGTCGTCTGGTCGTCATAATGAAGTCAATCTCATTTTTTGTCGAACGGTCGGGGCCAGACCAGGTCCACTTCCTGTGAGGCCGCTTCTGGAAGAAAGAGTTCATCATAAAGACTCCCTTTTTCTCCATGAAGTCGGCCAGCTGCTGGCCCATTGGGTTCCGTTGCCCTATTCAAAATTTCCCTACTTTCAGCTCACCGTTCTCACTTGTGCCTAGTTTTGCGTTGAAGTCTCCCATTAACACCGTATAGTGGGTTTTGGAGGAATGCATGGCTCTAGAGATATCCTCATACATTTCCTCCACCTCCTCATCGGGGTGTGCCGAGGTTGGTGCGTAAACCTGTATGACCTTCAGCGAATACCGTTTGTTGATTCTGAGTATAAGGTACGCAACCCTCGTCGACACACTCCCAATCTTTACAACGTTGTTAACGAGAGACTTGTGGACGATAAATCCGACACCTCCTTGGGACAGATGGTCGCCCTCCCGGTGATAGAACAAGTTGCCGGATTCGAGGATTACCGTGTCCTCCCACTCTCTTCGGACCTCGGATAATCCTATAATATTCCAGCGCAATTTGTCTATCTCTTCTTCCAGCTCCAGGATCTTCTCGTCAGTCCTCAGGGTGCGGGCGTTATAAGTTGCCAGGTCGAGTCGTCGTAGGTGGCAGCCGAACCTCCACCGGAGATTCTTAGCACCCCCTGCCCCGCCGTTACCATGGTCGCCACCGTAGCCAGGAATAGCGGGGCCGCCGGGGACTGGGGGCCGTTTATTTGTTTCATTGTTCATGGGGGGTATTGCCATAGTTGCCACACTTGGCGAGCGGGTTGGCATCCGCAGATTTTTGTTTTTGTTTTGCTGTTATCAGAAAGATGCTGCTGGCAATCCTCTGCCTCAGTTTCCCTCTGTCGCCTCTTACGACACCCACGGGAAGATATGGGGTAGTGAGTATTCTTACCCGCCACTACATGGGAAGGGAAGGTAGATTTGATATGCACATTTAATTTACTAAATGATGACAAGTCTAAAGGCGCTTTTAAAATTATAGGTTTAAATTTTGTGATATGATATATCCGTTAACTGCCTCGTTGGTCTAGTAGTCGTAAGCGCGACTGCTGATCACAAGGCCTCAGGTTCGAATCTCGGGTCGAGTAAAAATCACTTATCGGGGTTTTCTGTCAAGAAAACATCTGTAGTTCCGGAGTCAGAAAGTTGGCGATGTTTCACTTCTGTGCCTCGGAGAGCAGGTTAAGCCGTTGGTCCGTCGTGTGATCTTTTTCCAGTCATGTCAGATTGTCGTTTTATCGGATTATGAGAGTGAGGGATTGAAGAGTGCATCTGTTTTCTGTGCACACACATGTGTACTATAATCCTGTCTTACGCAGATGACTAGTATCCATTGAGGCTGGCCACCGTGACCGATTTCGGTCTGGAGTCCACTATTATTATATTTGTATTCGCTGAAGTAATGCGGTTAAATAAAAAATGATTCCTTGTCAATATCTACAACGGCGACAATTTCCCAATGCTTTTAGAACTTGTCAGCTATACTGACACAATGATAAATTAGAGAGCTGATTGTGTTCGTGCAAATATAGACAAACCCACTTGTCCTGTGAACTATCCATTTTAAAGGGTGACAACAACACAATCAATTCAGTATTATGTAATCACAGATTGTAATGAACGTTTATTAGATTCAAAATCAGTCACATTAAACCCGTAGAAATAATTTATCCCACAAAACAATATACATTCAATAAAATACTCATACTCGGTCTGCCATAGTGTAGTGGGTCAGGCATGTTCGTCAGTAACAAGGTAAACGTCTTCCTCACGGTTCTTAGGAGAATTGTTTCCTCGTTTATAAAAGAGTTTAAGGTAGCCAAAATGAATGAGTCGAGGGTTATTTTCTGTTTAAATACATAAGAAGTAAGTGTTTCACGTTTAAAGGTACATAACTACCATTCATCGGACAAGTAAATTTGTACTTTTGTATGCTGCATTTATTCGTTTAATATAATAATAAGAAATTATATCTTTTATCTTAACCAAATTTATATGTTTGATATTTTTATTTTGGGTACTAGTCTAGTAGTTTCTACTGTTTGTAAACATAACCTTACTTGAATCAAAGGAAAAGTTTCGGTTTATTTACAAATAATTTCTTTCTCCGTGTAGTGGCGGGTTAGAATACCCACTACCCCATATCTTCACGTGGGTGTCGTAAGAGGCGATAGAGGGAAACTGAGGCAGAAGATGGGCAGCAGCATCTTTCTGATAACAGCAAATAACAATAAAAAAACAGCGGTAGCCAACCCCTTCGCCAAGCGTGGCAACTACGGCAATATACCCCCCAATGAAGAAAGTTACGAAGAGACGGCCCCCAGTCCCCGGCGGCCCCGCTATTCCTGGCTACGATGGCGACCATGGTAACGGCGGGGCAGGGGGTGCTAAGAATCTCCGGTGGAGGTTCGGTTGCCACCTACGACGACTCGACCTGGCAACTTATAACGCACGCACTTTGAGGACTGACGAGAAGATACTGGAGTTGGAAGAAGAGATAGACAAGTTGCGCTGGAATATTATAGGATGATTCGAAGTCCGAAGAGAGGGGGAGGACACGGTAATCCTCGAATCCGGCAACTTGTTCTATCACCGGGAGGGCGACCATCTGTCCCAAGGAGGTGTCGGATTTATCGTCCACAAGTCTCTCGTTAACAACGTTGTAAAGATTGGGAGTGTGTCGACGAGGGTTGCGTACCTTATACTCAGAATCACCAAACGGTATTCGCTGAAGGTCATACAGGTTTACGCACCAACCTCGGCACACCCCGATGAGGAGGTGGAGGAAATGTGTGAGGATATTTCTAGAGCCATGCATTCCTCCAAAACCCACTATACGGTGTTGATGGGAGACTTCAACGCAAAGCTAGGCATAAGAGAGAGAACGGTGAGCTGAAAGTAGGGAAATTCGGATTAGGGCAACGGAACCCAAGGGGCCAGCAGCTGGCCGACTTCATGGAGAAAAAGGGAGTCTTTATGATGAACTCTTTCTTACAGAAGCGGCCCCACAGGAAGTGGACCTGGTCGAGCCCCGACCGTTCGACAAAAAATGAGATTGACTTCATTATGACGACTAGACGGCAACTGTTCAGTGATGTCTCAGTGATCACGAGGGTGAAAACTGGTAGCGATCACCGAATGGTGAGAGGCACACTGAACCTAAACGTTAAGTTGGAGAGGTCACGTCTAATGAAGTCAACGCTCCGTCCCCCTCGTGCTCTAATCCAAAGTCCCGAAACCTTTCAGCTCGAGTTACAAAACCGTTTTAAGTGCCTAGAAGATTGCAATGCAATGAACGATATGAATGACAAGCTCGTGGAAACTGTCCATGCGGTCGGAGCTAAGTTTTGTAAGACCCGCCGCAGAAGAACACAAAAACTCTCCGATCACACTCTTAAACGGGTAACTGTTAGACGGGAAATGAAGCTGCAATCTTCAGTAGATTTGATAGCATACAGGCAACTGAACAGACAGATCTCCAAATGCATGCGGCGGGACTTACGCAACTTTAATACTGCTCGTATTGAAGAAGCGATCGAGCGGAACCAGGGCTCCAAAGTCTTTGTTAGAGATCTGTCTGCCAGAAAGAACCAACTGTCGAAGCTGAAGACCGAGTGTGGCAGCGTCGTTTCCGGGACACCTGAGATTTTGAGTGAGATTGAGAGGTTCTATGGGCAGCTGTATACATCATCGTTGGAGCCACACGCAAGTGTGAGTAACGATCCAAGAGCAAGTCTTATGCGACACTATTCCGATGATATTCCGGACGTCAGTCTGAGCGAGATTAGAATGGCCTCCAGCTCCTTAAAACGGCAAGGCCCCAGGCGAGGATGGAATTACAGCGGAGCTTCTGAAAGCGGGTGGAAAACCGGTACTTGTAGTCCTTCAGAAGCTCTTTAATTCCGTCCTCCATTGTAGCACTACACCGGAGGCGTGGAGCAGAAGTGCGGTGGTCTTGTTCTTTAAGAAAGGCGACAACGCTCTCTTGAAGAACTACAGACCGATTTCCCTTCTGAGCCGCGTCTACGTGCTGTTTTCGAGAGTCATTACGAATCGTCTCGCATGCAAACTCGACGACTTCCAGCCTCCCGAACAAGCCGGTTTCCGAAAAGGCTTTAGTACCATAGACCACATACATACCCTTCGGCAAATTGTACAGAAGTCCGAAGAGTACAATTTGCCACTATGCCTGGCGTATGTGGACTATGAGAAAGCCTTTGATTCCGTCGAAATTTGCGGTGCTGCAGTCCTTCAGCGGTGCCAAGTGGACTGTCGGTATATCGAGGTGCTGAAGTGTTTGTACAGTAGGGCTACGATGGCTATCCGAGTACAGAACCAGAGTACGAAACCTATCCAACTGCAGAAAGGTGTAAGACAGGGTGACGTAATATCCCCGAAACTCTTCACCGCTGCATTGGAAGACGTTTTCCAAGCTACTGGACTGGAAAGGATACGGTATTAACGTCAATGGCGATTACATCACTCACCTTCGATTTGCCGACGATATAGTCCTTATGGCAGAATCGCTGGAGGACCTAAGAACTATGCTCAATGACCTCAATAGTGTCTCCCAACGGATAGGTCTCAAGATGAACATGGACAAAACAAAAATCATGTTTAATGTCCATGTCACAACTATGCCGGCAGTTGTTGAGAGCACTAAGCTCGAAGTTGTTGACGAATATGTTTACCTGGGACAAATAGTCCGACTAGGTAAGTCCAACTTCGACCGAGAGGTCAATCGACGGATTCAACTCGGCTGGGCAGCGTTCGGGAGATTACAACCCATCTTCTCGTCAGGCATACCTCAAAACTAAATTGTACTACCAGTGCGTGTTGTCAGTGATGACATATGGAACTGAGACGTGGTCCTTCACTACTGGCCGTATGAGGAGCTCAAGGTCGCTCATGAGCTTGGAGAGGGCTATGTTTCGGGTTTCTGCGTGATAAACTTAGAAATGAGGATATCCGCAGTAGAACCAGAGTGACCGACAGACCAACGGATTAGTAAGCTGAAGTGGCAATGGGCCAACCATATAGCTCGAAGAACCGACAACCGTTGGGGAAGAAAGGTTCTCGAGTGGCAGCCTCGTACCGGCAGGCGAGTGTAGGGCGTCCCCCACTAGATGGTGACGACCTGGTAAGACATGCAGGGAGTCAATGGATGCAGGTGGCTCGGGACCGTGCTTTGTGGCATTCTTTGGGGAGGCCTATGTTCGGCGGTGGACTTGTGAAGGGCTGTAATGATGATGATGTGATATTCAAATTTTAATTTTTAAGTTTTCAGAATTTCTAATTATATATATATATTATATATATATATATATATATATATATATATATATATATATATATATATATATATATATATATATATATATATATATGTACAATAAATTATATTTTACACACATTTTAATGCATACATAAATACAATTTTTATCATAATCAATATTTACAAGTTCATTAAAATCCATTTTTTACTATATTACAATTCATTTTTAACGTTTTGTTATTAAATGAAGGAATAAAATAATTTACGATAGACAAAATGATCACCGATCAGCGATTATCAGAAAAAAATAAAAAAAGTTTAATTCTAAGTGACTTGTCGCTACTCTTTAATTCACACAAAAATACAATACACTTCAATGTATTTTTACTACTACTACGACAAAATTTAATCACGTGGTTCAGCATAAGTTCGCTCACAATGTATGTTTGTTACTGTCAAATCACGCACGATTCCACACTCAGGTTCCTTACGATTCATTGTTTTTTTTTAAATTTATTTAGGCATTGGATATAACATTAGCCTATCGAGCTCAATTAGGGTTGCGGGCATGCCCACCGTGCCCACAACGGTGGAATTGTAGTCATGAAAAGCATATAAAACGGAATGTGAAGGCAAGACACAGAGTAAATGGGGCTATTCACTCTATTGGTGGAAGTCAGAATGTGTCAGGTACGTGGCAATTATTCACAATGCTGTGGTGCTAGTATGCAAATATGACAGAAGAAACATGAGAATAGAAATTATGTGTAGAGGATAGTGAAAAGAATGCTATGAAATGCCTAATCGTCAAGGTGATATACGTGAGATTTTATGTACGTATGTTATATTGGCATAATAGAAAAAAGAAAAACACAAATGTTTACAACAACAACAAACAAAATTATTAAATTTTATATTGAATGTAAAAAGTCCGAAGTGAAGTCGGAACTCATCGTGTAACATACTGGAAAGGACAGAAGAACATCTGCCGGGCCAGCTAGTTATGCTGCTTATAATTTTATTTAATTTTATATATATATAGAAAACGAAAATTATAAGCAGTTTCCGAATAGCAGCGATGAATAATTTGTAATGGTAGTCACGTAGGTGTGCAGATTTTTAGCGCCGTCATACTTTTAATTGAATTCTCTCTTCCTGATTAAAATGCGACTCATGTTCTTATGACACTAATTTATGGTAAAAAGAGTTTTTATTGTTTTCCCTTCAAAGATTTTTAAAATTATTAGATTTATTTAAAATCATACATCAAAAATCCGTCCAATAATCCATACATCCAACCTCAGTTTTATGTAATATTATCACAATTTTATTAAATTAATCAATTCTCATCGAAAATGCAGGTGGCTCAGGGCCGTGTTTTGTAGCATTCCTTGGAAGTCAATCGATCGATTATGATGTATATTATGGACTAGCTTTTACTCGCGACTTCATCCGCTTAGAACTTAAACAAAAATATCTGCAGATCTACTTACCCAAACTTACTTAAGAACTTACTATTATAATAGTGGTCTTTGTGAAATTAAGTTCAATTATAAAAAAAAGCACTTTAAAATTAGTCTTTTGCTATTATCTTTATGTACTACGATAAGTATGTCTATGTACTACGATATAGTGAAAAAGTGAAAAGGTATTATGTTAACTTCTAGAATCATAATTATTTTTTAATTTTGTGGGATTGTACACAAGCACTTTTAGCTTTTAATAATTCTTTTACCTCTTATTTCTCTTATTACCGTTACTGTTACAGCCTATTAATGTCCACTACTGAACATAGGTCTTTCCCATAGATTGCCTCATAGGGAGGATATTTGCCATAGTTGCCACGCTTGGCAAGCGGTTTGGTAACCGCAATTTTTATTTTTAGTCTTTATTAGGAAGGCGCTGCCCATCTTCTGATTTGTTTCCTTCTGTCGCCTCTTACGACACCCACAGGACAATATGGGTAGTGGATATTCTTACACAGCCACTACATACACAGTAATTATAAAATAAGGAATAAGAAACATTAGCATAGATATAACATTTAAAAATATAACATTAACGATACTGAAAACGAATAATTACATGTCAGTGCATCGCTTTCCTGCACTATTTGCCTTTTGTCATAAATTTTCTCGCTCCACTGAACTGTTCCACATTTTTTATGCATTGAACGATGAATGCACAGCGTTGAATTTATATCTTTATTGTTTTTGCTTGCGATTTAACTTTTAAAACTTTAACAGTAAGATTAGTGGGATGTAATGTCCCCAGGAAACTAAGCGCTGTCGTACTGATATAACAAATATAAATTTTTCGTATAAGATTACAAATCCTTTGAAATATTAGGTATAATAACAGAATAACTGCATTACCGTCAGGAAATGCGCAGCATAAGTGAATATTAGATGAAATTATAACAGTTTGACAAGGATTTTCTTCAAATTCGTGAACCGTTTATTCATTCATTATTAATTTCAGCCGAAAAAGTCCACTGCTTAGCATAAGCTGCCATATATTGCCCTATAGGGGTATTGCCATTGTTACCACGCTTACCCCCCGTGTAGTGGCGGGTTAGTACCCACTACCCATATCTTCCTGTGGGTGTCGTAAGAGACAGAGGGAAACTGAGGCAGAAGATGGGCAGCAGCATCTTTCTGATAAGCAAATCACAATAAAAACTGCGTTGCGGTGGTGGCAACTACGGCAGTTGCTTCGTAACTTTCTTCATTGGGGGTACCAATGAAGAAAGTTACGAGACGGCCCCATCCCGGCGGCCGCGCTGGCTCTTCCTGGCTACGGTGGCGACCATGGTAACGGCGGGCAGGGGTGCTAAGAATCTCCGGTGGAGGTTCGGTTGCCACCTACGACGACTCGACCTGGCAACTTATAACGCACGCACTCTGAGGACTGACGAGAAGAACTTGGAGCTGGAAGAAGAGATAGACAAGTTGCGCTGGAATATTAGATTATCGATCCGAAGAGAGGGGGAGGACACGGTAATCCTCGAATCCGGCAACTTGTTCTATCACCGGGAGGGTGACCATCTGTTCCAAGGAGGTGTCAGATTTATCGTCCACAAGTCTCTTGTTAACAACGTTATAAAGATTGGGAGTGTGTCGACGAGGGTTGCATACCTTATACTCAGAATCACCAAACGGTATTCGCTGAAGATCATACAGGCTTACGCACCAACCTCGGCACACCCCGATGAGGAGGTGGAGGAAATGTATGAGGATATTTCTAGAGCCATGCATTCCTCCAAAACCCACTATACGGTGTTAATGGGAGACTTCAACGCAAAGCTAGGCAAGAGAGAACGGTGAGCTGAAATAGAAATTCGGATTAGGGAACGAACCCAAAGGGCAGCTGGCCGACTTCATGGAGAAAGAGGACTTTATGATGAACTCTTTCTTCCAGAAGCGGCCCCACAGGAAGTGGACCTGGTCGAGTCCCGACGGTTCGACAAAAATGAGATTGACTTCATTATGTCGACTAGACGCCAACTGTTCAGTGATGTCTCAGTGATCGCGCGGGTGAAAACTGGTAGCGATCACCGAATGGTTAGCGGCACACTGAACCTAAATGTTAAGTTGTAGAGGTGTCGTCTAATTAAGTCAACGCTCCGTCCCCCTCTTGCTCTAATCCAAAGTCCCGAAACCTTTCAGCTCGAGTTACAAAACCGTTTTCAGTGCCTAGAAGATTGCAATGCAGTGGACGATATGAATGACAAGCTCGTGGAAACTGTCCATGCGGCCGGAGCTAAGTAAGACCCGCCGCAGAAGAACACAAAACTCTCCGATCACACTCTCAATCTCTGTTAGACGGGAAATTGCTGCAATCTTCAGTAGATTTGATAGCATACAGGCAACTGAATAGACAGATCTCCAAATGCATGCGGCGGTACTTACGCAACTTTAATACTGCTCGTATTGAAGAAGCGATCGAGCGGAACCAGGGCTCCAAAGTCTTAGCCAGAGTTCTGTCTGCCAGAAAGAGCCAACTGTCGAAGCTGAAGACCGAGTGTGGCAGCGTCGTTTCCGGGACACCTGAGATTTTGAGTGAGATTGAGAGGTTCTATGGGCAGCTGTACACATCATCATTCGAGCCACACGCAAGTGTGAGTAACGATCCAAGAGCAAGTCTTATCCGACACTATTCCGATGATATTCCGGACGTCAGTCTGAGCGAGATTAGAATGGCTCTCCAGCACCTTAAAAACGGCAAGGCTCCAGGCGAGATGGAATTACAGCGAGCTTCTGAAAGCGGGTGGAAAACCGGTACTTGTAGTCCTTCAGAAGCTTTTAATTCGTCCTCCATGGTGGCACTACACCAGAGGCGTGGAGCAGAATTGCGGTGGTCTTGTTCTTTAAGAAAGGCGACAACGCTCTTTGATGAACTACAGACCGATTTCCTTCTGAGCCGCGTCTACGTGCTGTTTTCGAGAGTCATTACGAATCGTCTCGCATGCAGACTCGACGACTTCCAGCCCCGAACAAGCCGGTTTCCGAAAGGCTTTAGCACCATAGACATACATATACGCTTCGACAAATTGTAGAAGTCCGGAACAATTTGCCACTTTGTCTGGCGTATGTAGACTGTGAGAAAGCCTCTGATTTCGTCGAAGTTTGGGCGGTGCTGCAGTCTGTTCGGCGGTGTTGACTGTCGGTATATCGAAGTGAAGTGAAGTGTTTGTACAGTAGGGCTGCGATGGCTATCCGAGTACAGAACCAGAGTACGAAACCTATCCAACTGCAGAGAGGTGGGGTGACGTAATATCCCCGAATCTCTTCACCGCTGCATTGAAGACGTTTTCAAGCTACTGGACTGGAAAGGATACGGTATTAACGTCAATGGCGAGTACATCACTCACCTTCGATTTGCCGACGATATAGTCCTTATGGCAGAATCGCTGGAGGACCTAAGCACTATGCTCAATGACCTCAATAGTGTCTCCCAACGGATAGGTCTCAAGATGAAATGGAAAAACAAAAATCATGTTTAATGTCCATGTCACACCTATGCCGGTAGTTGTTTGAGCACTAAGCTCGAAGTTGTTGACGAATATGTTTACCTGGGACAAATAGTCCGACTAGGTAAGTCCACTTCGACCGAGAGGTCAATCGACGGATTCAACTCGGCTGGGCAGCGTTCGGGAGATTACGACCCATCTTCTCGTCAGGCATACCTCAAAACCTCAAAACTAAATTGTACAACCAGTGCGTGTTGCCAGTGATGACATATTGAACTGAGACGTCCTTCACTACTGGCCGTTAAGGCTCAAGGTCGCTCAGCGAGCTATGGAGGGGCCTATGCTCGGGGTTTCTCTGCGTGATAAACTTAGAAATGAGGAATCTGCAGTAACCGACGTAGCCCAAAGGATTAGTAAGCTGAAGTGGCAATGGGCCGGCCATATAGCTCGAAGAACCGACAACCGTTGGGGAAGAAAGGTTCTCGAGTGGCAGCCTCGAACCGGCAGGCGAAGTGTAGGGCATCCCCCCACTAGATGGAGTGACGACCTGGTAAGATATACAGGAAGTCAATGGATACAGGTGGCTCGGGACCGTGCTTAGTGGCATTCCGTGGGGAGGCCTATGTTCAGCAGTGGACTTGTGAAGGGCTGTAATGATGATGATGATGATGACCACGCTTGACAGACGACAGGACAGACAGGTTTTTTATTACTTTTAGTTGTTATTAGGGAGATGCTGCTGCCCATCTTGTTAAATTCTCCCCTTTCTCGCCTCTTTCGATATAAAATAAATTAAATTATTTTTATTTTATTTCAGTTACATACTCAAATGTAACGCTCAATGTACGCTCGTTGTAATACCCGAGCACCTGCAGCAATTAAATTATTAGTTGCTTTAAGTACTGATTTGCCACTTGCTCCGTGGTGAAAAGATATCGTGAGGGAACCTGCATATTTGAGAAGTAAATATTTTCGACACATGTGAAGTGTTTTAGTCAATACGCACTAGAGTAGCACAGCAAACGAACTGCTTCCTCTGCCTCATCTCAAAGACCTGGGACCCAGATGTGGGACGTATATAGTCAGTAACTTTTTCTTCTGATTCTCCATCAGGGCGTAAAGTACAAGTACAACGCGGGACATAGGTTTCTCACTCTAAAGGGCGGATTGGCCTTAATCGTCATGTTTTCCAGGCAGGTTGACAATCACTGTACCAGATGTCTTGCGCCTTTGACGTTGCTTTAGGTCGTCTGTCTGGGTATTTAGACCAAGCTCAAAGAAATGGTTATATCACCATATATCAGAAGCCATAAGATCTTTCTGGCATTTCCGATAATTGCCTCTCACGCCACCCATTGAATGAAATGAGATAATGGATTCTGTTACGCCACCATCACACTGTAAATATTTATTGGGATATTAAATTTCATATATTTTGGTTTCTGAAACAAACAGTACGATAGCAATAAAAAGCAGATACGTTGAATATTTCTTATAAATGGACGTAATAATAGGTCTTTATTGCCGTTCTGCAGTACTGGCCATTTCAAATTAAAATAATTTTTGTTTGGCTAGGAATTCAAGTTTCAAATTAATTTTATTTAAAAAACAAGGAATTGTTTTCTCAAAATTAGTCATTTGTTTATTGATTAGCGTTATGTTTTCAACACATTTGAATCTTTTTCGTCATCATGGATACGTTAATAATTCGAGTAATTATGGAATATGAGTACCGTCACGACAGAAACGCGGCACAAGCGGCACGCAACATCAACGATGTTTACGGAGCGAATACGACAAACGAACGCACCATCTGTTACACCAGTTTACCCGCTTCCATTCTGGGAATTTCGACCTGAAAAATGAACCCCGTGGTCGTCCGAAAACTTTGGTCGGCAATGACAAATTAAAGGCGATTGTGGAAGCTGATGATACTCAATCTACGGCTGAATTAGCAGCAGCTTTCGACGTTAGCATCAAAACAATATTAGTCCATTTGTGTCTAATTGGCAAGGTAAAAAAGCTTGACAAATTGGTGCCCCACGAAGTCAATGATCGCCAGCGCGAAGTACGCACCGTGACGTACCTTGCACTGCTCATCAGGCACACAAACGAAGCAATTTTGAATCGAATTGTTACCTGTGATGTGACGAAAAATGGATTCTGTTTGACAATCGCAAGTGCTCAGCAAGTTGGCTGGATCCTGGTTCAGCACCTAAACAATGCCCAAAACGAAAACTTACCCCTAGAAAAGTGATTTTCACTGTTTGGTGGTCTAGCGCCGGTGTGATTCATCACAGCTTCTTATCAAACGGGATGAGCATTACTGCAGATGTGTACTGTGAAAAACTGAACACAATGATGGAGAAGCTCGCACGTTTCCAACCAGCTTTGGTCAATCGCTCGTCCCCGCTGCTCTTGCACGACAACGCGCGACCTCATACTGCACAACAGACGGTCTCTCAAGTTATAAGAACTGGGGTTGGAAGTTCTCTGTCATCCGCCGTACTCACCAAACCTTGCGCCTACAGACTTCTACTTTTTCCAGAATTTGGATAACTTTTTGGCTGGAAAAAAATTCAATACCCGAGACGCAGTACAAAATACTTTTGAAGAATTTGTTGCTTATTGTCCAGCTGAGTTCTTCAAGAAGGGCATCATAAACTGCCACTGCATTGACAAAGATGCTTCGATTGCATGGGTTTATATTCTAATCTTATTTTTATTATTTAATACCTCTGTTCTTTCTTTCAATGTTTTCCATATATTTGTAGTGAAAAAATTGAATATATTCGGTAATTGCAGTGCTTCAATACTTTGCTGGAACAGCAAATCGCTTTTATACTGTTTCACGGATTAGTGGTTTTCTATGTTTAGCTGTTATCCAAACGACTGTTCAGTAGAAAAAATAAAGAAAACTATACTTCAATCTCACTAAAACCAATTTCACTAATGTAAGATAACACGGAAACTATTTCTCGGATTTTTTTTCTGGATTAAAGCAAAAGTAATGTTAGTAAAAGTGAAGCAAATCTATGATCAAATGATGATCACAACGCGGTTTACTTAGAATCGAGTGGGGTGGTTCTTCACCCAGTGATATAGTTTGACGAGTTTTCGGTTATTATGTAATTAATTTCTAATTCCCGAAAAAAATGTATGTAACAGGGATGAAGCAATGTCTCTCGAAGTCTCCGGCACGCGCTGCGAACATAAAAACTAGGTGTTTGCAACGCAAAAAAATGATGGTAGTCGTCGGCGATATGCCAGGGTTTTCACGCTCAGAGTCCATCACAATGAAATAGCACACCAAATATTACGGAGTTTATTTTCGCACAATTGCTAGTATAGAACAGAACAGTCTTTACTTTTTTTTTGCGCCCAATGCAAAGGCACCCTCCGGAAGCGGGGAGGGAGGTGGTGAATGCTCCCAGCATACCACGCATCCGGCTGCGTGGTTATGTGGGACTCACTGCAACTAACCTAACCTAAGTACCTACCCACTAAACACCACCTTGGGAACGGCTTTAGCCATAGTGGCCTTTCCGCCGAAGATTTGATGCGAACCTTAATAAGGGAAAGGCGAAGGCGATAAGCCGCTGAGACGCGCCTAACTAAGGCTTATTGAGCATTAGAAGGAGGCTTGGCCTGAGCCGCAGTCCAGGTTTGAAGCTGGTGCTTAGTCTGAGAGAGTTTCTGTCTGCGGACTCGATAGCGAGAAGGAAGTAAATGTGTGGGAAGCTGCCTCACGAATGAAATGGTTAGGAGTGAGACTCTGAGGTTTTGAAGAAGTTCTCAGAGAGTGTTTTTAGAAATTGCTGGACTGTGGGGAGCTCTAAGTCTTCGATGGAGGTTAGTGTTACGGACGTACCAGGGTGCGTTGCAAGTCTGACGACAAAAAGGTTTTGAACAACTTCAAAGTTTGTTCAGGTTTGCTTTAGCGTGAGCAAAAATGGGGCCGCGTAAGACATTATGGGTCGATATACAGACCTTATAAAGGTCCATTTGTTACGGAGATTTTACAGTGTCGGCCCAACATACTGTTGAGCCAATATAACTAAAACATAAATTATTTGCCAATTATTGCCGATAGATGGCGATTTGCGCCCATATATATCTTAAAGTAATGCCAAACCATACATTGGTGAACACAAACTGGTGGTAGCGAGCAGCATATTACCAATATGGGGCTGTCAACTGTCGTCATCCTCGCGCACGAGCAATTTTTTAAAATTATGCTTGACTGTTGGCGTATTTGTTAAATTCTACATATAGTTGTGAATTAAAAAGGATGATAAACAGATTAAGAAATCTATATCCTAATTGACTTTCATGATGAGGACTTCCATTAGAAGGTTACTTCTCTTCGGTGGAAAGCGCCTTCTCTAGAAACCACCAGTTTCTACAAAGTAGTTTGTATTTTGGTTTATGATTATGATTGACAATGCGTCCATTAAAATAATTCAAAAAAGTAGTCACTAAAAATTTGAGTAGGTATGTTAAGACGTTTATTTTATAAAACTGAAGTGACAAACGAAATTATAGTCCAGGCAGGTATGTTGTCACCTCTGAGGTCTAAAATGGAATGCCTCATGACATTTAACTATACTTGTTCTCTATGCCCTTTAGACTGGAACACAGCAGTGCAACATTGTATAAAACTAATTTAACTGGTTTTGTCGCGTTTACTTTTTTTAATTAACGGCTACGGGCTTTATCATGTTTATTTTTTAATTAAA
>JAGSMP010001294.1:0-55846 GCA_029286625.1 Parnassius orleans | reverse complement strand
TTGTCGCGTTTACTTTTTTAATTAACGGCTACGGGCTTTATCATGTTTATTTTTTAATTAAAGCCAGCAGTATTCGCACACATATATATTATACTAATTCTATTTATTATAGTACATTTTATTTTAGTATTGTATTATAGTATAATTCTCGGCGCCGGCCGGTCGAAGGACATTGAAACAAACATTCAATTTAAGTTTTATTATCAACACCGTGTACCTGAGTACTGTGCCTACGTCGCGATATGTTCAACGACCAGCCAGTCACGATCTAGCCGTCTGACGCGAATACTGTGCCACTTGCGCGCCTACGCCGACCTTTGCCGTATAACAAGTATTGTTCTAAGTGTTCATTTCCTATTTGGTGACTTGTGACTGTACTTTCTGCTATCATCTCTTATCTATTTGTAATCGTATTTATCGCCTTCTGCTTCTTCATGTGAGACTGTTTTCTATGTGTCGTACCGTGAAATAAATAACTGTCTGACCGTGATTTATTTGTTTATTCCGGCGACGGACTTACCATCAGGTACACCATACTACCACAACCTTACACTCCATACCCTTATGAAATCATCATCATCATCATCATTAAAGTCCTGCACAAGTCCACTGCTTATAGGCCTCCCCCAAGCAATGTCACAAAGCACGGTGCTGAGCCACCTGCATCTATAGACTTCTCATCTCTTTAGTTCTTCACTACATCTAGTGCGGAGCCGCCCTAAGCTTCACTTACAGGCACAAGGTTATCACATGAAAATCTTCCTTTCCTTTCGGTTGTCAGTTCTTCGAGCAAATGTCCGGCCCATTGCCACTTCAGCTTTCTAATCCATTAAGCTATATCGGTAACTCTACTTTACTGCGCATATCCTCATTTTGATGTCAATCACGCAGAGAAACCCATCTCACTGAATTCCAGCGTATATTTGTATCATTATTCTTCTAATGCGTATTGTTAGTGATGAGAACCGGATACCATTGTCATTGGTTACGAGGATTTAGTCTTACCCAATCTCCCATGGAGTCCCCCCGTGATCATGGGTGCTATGTAATAAAGTGCTAGAAACGTCAGAATCAAAAAAAAAAATTAACGTGAAAAAATCTGAATAAATATATTACTATGTTTTGGAATTATGTATTGCAATACATGAGAATGCTAGTAACTTAAATACATTAATTAATTGCTATTTCAACAATGCGTGATTATGTTGTTGGTTGATAAATGATTTAATAAACTAGCTTTGGGTGTCGTTTGTTTGAAGATACGTTATGTGGCTGCTATTATATTAATTTAACTCTAGCCTAGTAGGTATACTTTCATTTATTCAATTTTAAATAAAAAAATACCTGTATAATTAAGGATTTAATAAGTAGGGGAGTCATGCTGCAGCGTTGCAGCATATTATGGTTGTAGCACGACCATTCTCTCACAGAATAGCAGCGTAAAATAAAGAAAGGAGAAGAAGAAAGAAATAAGTTTAATTGGCTCATACATTATAACAAAGAAAAATAAATCAAGTGTTTTACTAAAAAACTATATTTTTCATCTTAACAAAAATGTAAAAAAAAAAGAAATAACGTAATATATGCACCAAAATGATCTCCACTCAGCTTTAAGTCGCAAATTGAAAATATACATCAATTCGTTACACTGATTTTAGTGGAGCCAGGGTCTGAGGCAGATGACAAACAACAGCAAGAAAAATAAAATAAAATGAGCAATCTGTCAAAATTCATGTACCAGTGCTACATTGATAGTGTAGAGATAACAAAGGTGGTATACATAAAAAAAAATAAAATAAATTGTGTGTGTGTGTGTGCGTGTGCGTGTGCGTGTGCGTGTGCGTGTGCGTGTGCGTGTGCGTGTGCGTGTGCGTGTGCGTGTGCGTGTGCGTATGCGTGTGTGTGTGCGTGTGCGTATGCATGCGTGTGCGTGTGCGTGTGTGTGCGTGTGCGTGTGCGTATGCGTGTGCGTGTGTGCGTGCGTGTACGTGTGCGTGCGTGTGCGTATGCGTGCGTATGCGTGTGCGTGCGCGTGTGCATGTGCGTGTGCGTGTGTGCGTGCGTGCGTGGCGTGCTGCGTGCGTGCGTACGTGCGTGCGTGTGCGTGCGTGTGCGTGCGTATGCGTGCGTGTGCGTGCGTATGCGTGTGCGTATGCGTGTGCGTGCGTGCGTGCGTGCGTGCGTGTGCGTGTGCGTGTGCGTGTGCGTGTGCGTGTGCGTGTGCGTGAGCGTGTGCGTGTGCGTGTGCGTGTGCGTGTGCGTGTGCGTGTGCGTATTTGTGTATGTGTGTGTGTATGTGTGTGTGTGTGTGTGTGTGTGTGTGTGTGTGTGTGTGTGTGTGTGTGTGTGTGTGTGTGTGTGTGTGTGTGTGTGTGTGTGTGTGTGTGTGCGTGCGTGCATAGTATAGATGCTAGCATCGAGTGTATGAACGTGAAAATATTATTCAAAAATTATTTTTAATAAAGTTTTGTGTGGGAACTGGTTTAAAATTTTGATCGGTGAAGGTATCATTCCGGCACTTTGTGGCATCAAAACGGAAACTGTCATGGAAGGCGGCTGTGATGCTTAGGGTATGTAAGTCGATGCTATCCTAACCACACGCTGCAAGAAAATAACCTTCTGGAACAAGTATGATGGTTGGAAATCATGACAAATTTCCCTTATGAGGCAATCTATGGAAGGACTATGTTCAGCAGTGGACTTTAATAGCCTGTTACGGTGACGGTAAAATATTTTATGTTGAAATTTTTCACAAATCGATACTTTACTTTAACAACAACAATATAAACTCATGCTGAGTAATGAACTTTTTGGCATGTTTCGACGTACAAAGCCAAACTGACTATTTTTATCTTTGTTATACATTAGTATATCTTTGCACGTAAATGGCTGTGTGAAAAAATAAAGTGTTTCCTCTTTCTTTCTTTTTTACTTAATCAAATCTTTCTCTGTCTTTTCTATCTCTTTCTCTATCAGGTTTTATAAAAGCTTTTCTGCGTTAGTGATATAAAATATTTGCTTAATAATAACAATGGTTTCACAATTAATTTCTATAATTCATCATCATCATTATAACTCATTACAAAACCAATGCTGAACATAGGCATATCTTTGTTTACGTTTACGTAAGTAATCGCTCCAATATTCATAATGAAATAATTATACACTCACAAAATATAAATAAGCTCGTACAATACAAACGAACGTATACAGGAAGTGTCAATATCAAGCACGATGCATTGAATGGATTCAGTGTTTTTGCGCGCCGATAACCATGTACCGCACTCACCCGTTCCTCCGCTTTGATCTCCGCAAACCGTCAACTGTTTAGCTTAACAAAATAATAATATTCAAGGTACCTGAGTAACTCATCACTGTGATAAAGGTGTTTTTTGTAACTCACATAAGGGTTAATAGATAAAACAAATTTGGTTGCCTAAAACCCGCCATAAGTCAGTACAATGCTATCAACAAACTGGAAAAATTCTAAGAATGTTGGGAGTATAAGAAAGCTTATTTTCAATATGGGCGTTATCGGGTATCTAAAAGCAGTTATTCGGTTTCAATGCGGTTCTACGGTCGTAGTGTAAATGTACCAAATCATTTTATTATGTTTTATTTTATTTTATTAGGTTTTAACAGATATACAGAATACATGCATGGCTTATAAATATTTAACTATCACAACTTTCAATATTATACAAGCTTAAAGTTAAAACATTAATCAAAAACCCGACTCCGTAAAAATTTTACAGTAGAGAAACATTTTACACCTACGTCCTTACTGGAACTAAGACGAATCTAACGACACCCCATGTTATAATCCATCAAGCAGATTAGGTTACATAGCGTGTCAAATAAATAGACATACATAAGTACATACTCTCTAAAAACATTACCCTCCTGGGGTAAGCGGGTAAGAAACCTAAATTAACACGGTAAAACAAATTATTAAAATTACTCCCATACTAAGGATCTCTGAAATACTGGTATGTTTCAACAAAACATGTTGTCTTAGTGAATGCAGAATTGTTGTACAAGTATTACATATTTTTAGTATAGGACTGATCTTTAAAACTTTGTTGTTTCACATTATTTCTATATGATTTTAAATGTCTTAGTGTCATTATCTTATGTGGACCAGTTTTGTAACCTTAAATGATAAATATACATAAATATATATTTAATATACTAACATAAATAAATAAATAATACATAAATAAATAAAAGCCCAACCAGATGGAAGCCCTCGGCGAAGAGACCAAACGGCCGAGGTTAGAGGAAAGGAAAGAAACCGGCGGACGATGCGGGCGATATCTAGGAGCACTTTTTTTTTTTTTTTTTTTTTTGCGGATGGAAAATCATCTAATGACGCCTTTCGCTGTGGGTGGAGCGGAAGGTGTCGAACTTTACTGACTAAAACCATCCGTGTTCCTTCAGTGCCCTTACGTTCCGGAGCCGCGGTATCTCTTTCGAACAGCCCGCAGCTGGCAGCGTCGGCCACCCACGGGCCCTTCACGCTGCTGACAGCTCTTTGAGGCGCGCGTGGAACAAAACGCGCCGTCGACACGGCCTGTCGTCGTTGGACGGACGGACGGCGAGCTACCATTGCTCGCCGTCCACGTCCGCGCCTACGGTGGTCAGGGGCCACGACGTAGCCCCCGACGCCCGGGGCGTCTCCGCGGCGGCCGGGAAGGAAGCTGTTGCTCTTTCCTTCTCCCGCTCCGCCACCTCCTTCGCTAGCATCACTGCTTCGCAGAAGGTGGTGACGGCATCCCATTCCGTCTCGCTCCGGACCATGGCTTCGACCAGGGCCGGACGCGAGTCGCCGCCGCCTATCGCCGCTACGAGTACGGCGGTGCTCCGCCAAGCAGGGCACACCTCCACGGTGTGCTCCACCGTGTCTCCGGTCGATCCTCGCAGTGGGAGCACCGGCGTTTCCTCCCGCCCGATTCGGTGCAGGAACCTCCCGAACACACCGTGTCCGGTGAGGACCTGCGTCAGGCGGAAGGTGAGGACACCGTGGCGTCTCAAGCCACTCCTCAAGGGTCTTATCGCCGCTATAGTGGCGTGCCCAGCACGAGGTTGCGACAGTCGCTCTCTCCATGTCGCCATGAGATCATGCCGGAAGTCTGTCCGCTGCGCGACGACTTGCCGCGGCAGCGGGTTTCCCCCGGCATGGTGCCTCCGCGCGCCATTCGTGCAGGCGCGCGAGGACTATCGCCTCCAGATCCCATGGCGGCAATCCAGCAAGGAGGCTCGCCGCCTCGCGGGAGATCGTGCGGTAGCCGCGAACCATCTTTACGCAACCACCTTTGGGGCGCGTTTAGGTGGTGGACGGCAAGCCGCGCCCGCGCGCACACCGGGGCCCGTAAAGGCCATGGACCTCACGATCCCGCGTAGAGCCTCCGGCGAAGCGTTTAGCCCCAGGTTCGGCAGGAGCCGCCTGAAGGCAGCGGTCCGTTCCAGTTTGGGAGCCAAACGTCGGAAGTGCTCAACGAAGTTCCATCGGCCGTCGAGGACGAGTCCTGGTGCTTCAACGTCGACTCGACGCCGACGGATACCCTCCTACCATCACTGAGGATCCCAGTGGTGGCCTGTTCCGAGGACCATGGAAGTGCATGGCCTCGGACTTGCAGAGCCACCTCGAGACCCAGTTGCCGGATCCTCTCAACGACTATCGCAGCCCCGCGTGTAGTTTCCGCCGCCGCCTCGTACGACCCCTGTGCCAGTACCAGCGTATCGTCAGCGTAGCAAACCACGCTGACGCCGGTAGGGAGTCGGCGCGCAGCACCCAGTCGTAACCGATGTTCCGGGGCGCCCCAGAACCGAACCCTGTGGGACACCGCACGACATCTCTCGCCGGTTCCACTCACCGTTTTGACCGGGGTAGATGACGGCCCTGTCCGTCAGATAGTCCCCGACTATACGACGGAGATAGGTCGGCACCCGGTGATACCGGAGGCCTCCCTAATGCAGCTCCAGGGCATGAGTTGAAGGCGTTGGCGATGTCGAGAGACACCGCCAATACAACCCTGGCCACTGCATCCCCGTCGTGAGGCTCTCACGCGCATGATGGCGTCCACTGTAGCGCCTCTTGCGGAAACCAAACTGGTGTTCCAAGATCCGGCCCCGTCCCGCAAGGTGCTCGGCGAGGCGGTTTGCAATTACTTTCAAAGAGCTTGCCCACCTCGTCGAGCAGCACCACGGGCCGGTATGCGGACGGAGAGTCCGCAGGCGCCCCGGCTTCCGAATGAGGACCAGCTTCCCGTCTCCAACGAAGCGGAATTGGCCTCCAAGCATGCGCTTAGAGCCCCTCCAGTCGGGGCCGAGAGCTCCGAGGCCAGGACCCAGGCTTTGCCAGGCAAGCCATCGGGTCCTGGGGCGGTATTCTGGCCTTGAGCCTACGTACCGCCACTCTCAGGTCTACCCGGTCCCTTCCGGGATGTCGTCGTCGTCGTCCTGGTGGTCCTTCCGGCACCGCAGGTGGGAGCCATGTGGCGGGGCGGATGTTCCCCGCGCGCAGGGAACAGAGCGCTCACCACATCCTCCACGAGCTGAGGCCGGAGACTCTGCGTCAGCGGGGCCCAGGTGCGGAGTTATCCCGCACCATCTTGTAAGGCGCCCCCACGGATCTCTATCGAGAGTCTCCAGCATCTCCTCACGGGCCCGATCCCGGCCCGCAGGACAGCCTCCCGGAGGCGGTCTTCGCCGCTCTGTATCCCTCGTACAGCCCCGCCTCATGGCTGCCGCATTCGGTGGACGAATGCGGAGCCTGCGATGCCTGGCGTACAGGTGCCGCGCGGCGACACACGCCTCGCGCAGAGACGTCAGCTCACGCGACCACCATACACCTGACGCCGGGCACTTCCTGGCCGGACGCGGGCATTGCCACGTCACATATCTCGGACATGGCCTCCTGGAACCACCCTGCCTCATCATTGACGTCGGCAGGCCTGTCCGGTGATGACACCCAGGCCTGCACGATCGAGGCTTCCAGGAGGAGCTCCCGGTCCAGCTGCTTCAGCGCCCAACGCGGACCACTCGGGCCTGTGGGACTGGCGCGCCTGAGGGCTGGGTGGAGACGTCAAACCGGATGTACCGGTGGTCGGAGTAGGTCTCCACCTCCATGACACGCCAGTCAATGGCACGCGGCGACAGAGCGGGCTGAACGAAATGTCCACCACCGACTCGCCCCGCATCCGCACACACGGGACAGAACCCCGATTTAGGACGACCAGGCCTGTCTCCAGAGCCCAGTCTTCCACCATCCTACCCGCACATCTGTACGACGAGAACCCCAAGCCAAGCTTGGCATTGAAGTCCCCGAGGACAAGTACGGGAGGGATAGCTTCCGACGACGACTGCTCTCAGCTCTGCAAGAGAGTTGTGAAACTCGGCGAGAGATCGGTTCGGGAGAAGTACACCCCACAATGACGAACTCTGAACTGTGCTGCCGCGCACCCTGACCCCTCCTGACACCTTCAAGGGTCGGGGTACCGGCGGCGGCTGAAGAAATGATGGCCACTGAGCCGTTAAGGTCCGCCACCCAGTCCTCCCTAGGCCAGACAAAATACGGCTCAGCGACCACAGCGTTAATCGACCACTGCGCCATGCTCTGGAGCAACAGATCCTGAGCACAGGCGCAGTGGTTGATATTCGCCTGGAGGAAGCTTAATGGGGCCGTTATAGGCATTCCATTTCAGCTTCCTCCACGGGCGCCTCTGCGGGCGTCGGTGTCGCGGCGGCGGCGGCAGCGACAGCGACAGCGGCGGCGGCGGCAGTCGCGACTGCGGCGGTGGCCCCAGAGGCGGTGGCGGCGGAGGGCTCCCCTACCCGCGGCCTTGGCCTTGGCGGGTGGCACGCAGGCCTGCTTCCGGCCCGGTGATCGGCTGGCGCCGGTCGCCGCACATGCATCACAGTGCGGCGTGGCGCAGCAGGTCGCCGATATGTGTCCGGGCAGCGCGGAAGCAAAGGCCACTGCGGTCAACCTCCGAGGCGCATTTCACCGATACGTGCCCCACGAGACAGCGGTAGCACTCAGAGGTCTGGGCTCCAGCAGCTTAACCTGCGCTGAGACCCAGCCCACCAGAAGCCTTCGGCCTCCACTATGGTTTTGGCCGCCGTAACAGGGCAGCACACCGTGGCGGCATGCATACCCTGTTGGACCGGGCGTATGGCGCCTGACCTGATCTGGTCAGTAGTGCACCCCGGACCTGGCGACGGCGGCCACAACTCCTCCTCCGATACCGGTCGTCCAGACCCGCGATGCGCAGGTCTGCGCATCTGACGAACCTGGACACTCCGGCCTCGTCCGCGTCAGGGACGCTCTGAGCTTCGCAGCCAGAGCGTCCGCGGTCACCTCACTGGATTCCCGGGATCTCCAGCATACGGGCCCCGTCTGGGTGACTTTGAGCCGGGGCCCGGTGATCGAGCTCCCGGATCCACCGCCTCTTTCGCCTTTGCGAGCAGATCGCGGTAGGTAACGCCCTTCTTTTCCGCGTCCGGCTGTAGTGTAATCACTACAGCTGCGGTCTTCGAGGCGCGAGCCTAGCCGCGATCTTGCGCGCCCTGAACTGGCGCCGCTCCTGCTCTTTGGCCTTTTTGCTGCCTTCTTCCCCTTATTTTTTGACCACCTGCCAACCGGCTTCAGCCGCGGGAGGTGTAGGGAGCTGAGGGCAGTGGCGGCGGCGGCTGGCTTGCCGCTGGCGCTGGCACATTCGCCGCAGGCACTGGGGCTGGCGCAGCCACCGCCTGTGCTGCGGCTTTGCCCTTTGCCCTTCGCGCCTCTCGCCCGTTGCCGGCAGCGAAGCCAGTTCAGCCGGTACCGGTTTGCCGGAGCCGGCTTTCAGGAGGGGCGCTGCAGCCCCGAAGGCTGGCTGGACGGCCCCGGCTTGGATGCGGCAGCTGTGGCCGCGTACGAGACCGTTGCCGGCCTCGCCGCCGTCTTGTTTGCCCTAGGGGGGCCGCAGGACGATGCCCTCCAGCACGGAGAACCGGTGCTGGAAGGCAGCCAGCTCCTGCCGGACCAGGTTCAGAACCTGGTTCTCCATCGGCACAGGCTGGCTTGGGCGCTGCGTCTGGGGCGCCGCGCGAGAGGCAGGCTCACGTAGACTGGCCAGGTCTGCGCGGAGCTTCTCGTTCTCCTTCTGGAGAGTCTCCATGGCAGACGTCAGGCGGGCCACATCCGCCCGCAGCTCCGCTACCAAGTTGGCTCCGCAGCCGCCATGATGGAGGCGGAGGCCGCGGAATGGCCTTTAACTTTGAGGAGGCCTTTTGCTTGTGGGCCACGACCTTGATCGCGCCCTCCACCTCCTTTGCGAATCTGACGCCCGCTCCACTCGGAGCCGCCAGTCGCATCCGTCTCTTCGCCTGATGCCCGAGCCGTATCGCCCGGGTGCCCCTCCTCGGCATGCTTTGCCGCTTGTTCAGCCCTCTGATTGTCAGAGGGCCCCTCCTGCCTCTCAGCCCGCCCCGCCTGTTGGTGGGGATTTTCAGGCAAGCCTCCTCTTCATCGGCTGACGACCCTGGTCGCCATCCCGCCTGGACCGCTTGCGGAAGAACTTACTGGTCTCCGCGGTCCCAGGCTCCACGCGTCGGGAGCTCTCTGAGCCTCCCACGCTGCTCGATGCGGCGTCGGACTCTGTCCCCGCATCGTTCCTCCTCTCTCTATGTTGCCGTTGTCGGCGGTTTTGGTTTATTTCCATATTTGTACCCACGAGTATGGGAGTAATTAAAGGTCCACCTTGGCAGTGACCCTTACCAAGGTAAGCAGATTTAGAGGTTTATTACTCGCCAGGGGTCTGCAGGTACCCTGGCGAGGCACCTATCGACTGATTTGTTCGTAGAACCCCGTCAGCCATCCATCCTCGCGGTGCGTCGCCGCTTGAGATTCGGTAACTTTTGAGGTTTTCTCCCTCGCGGTCCGGGCGGTTAAGCCAAGACCCCGGTCCCAATCAAAGCCGCGAGACATGATCCACGACACTTCGATACTGGGATTACGAGACCGGCGGTGACAGCAAAGGATGAATCCTTCACTGTCTGCCCGGAGGCAGGGTAAGTGCACCAGGCCGCCCTCACTCCTCTATGCCCTCTGCTGATCAGAGGGTCACGCAGTGGAACGCGCCGTTGGTCCGGGACGGACCCACCATCAGAATAATTAGCCGCGGCAGTAACCTTCCCCAAGGAGTAAGAATTTCTTCTCATTTCTCGGGAAGATTACTGCCGCGCCCATACCGGCCAGCTGCTCTCCCTCCAGACTTATCGAGAGGGACCCGCAACTACCAGGCACGTGGAGGACTTCTGACTTCGCCCCATCTAGGGCACTGCCTTCTGCATTTGAGCGGGCGATCCGTCACAGAGTCTCAGTCGCCTCAGATGACCTGAGATGCTGATCAGGATTAGCCCGTTGGCAGAGACGACTACAGGAATAATTTTGGTCAGACCACCCACATGTCAGTCACCTCGTGAGCTAGATCAGATTTTCTTATCTGTTTATTATATATTTATTATTAATTAGTTTATTCTTTTAATTTAAAGTATCATTAACAAACTTTGTGATTAGACTCAAATGTAACACGAGCACAAAGTTATAACTAGAACTTCTTCTATATAGTTACATTTAAAATTCTCTTCGTATTTTCAAACGTTACGGGTGGAATATTTCTTTTCTAATTTAAATGGAACAACGCTCGAGCTTAGCCCAATCAATAAAAATAATCATTAACCACTCAGGCCTCGACATTATACCACCAACTTAGTCAAACCTATGGTCAAGCCAAAGTATAGTAGGTCAGGCCAAAGACAATATTTTTTTTAAATGATAAATATAACTTGAGTTATTACTATGTTCTTATCCAAAATAAAATAACATTAACAATTAAAATATCGCATTATTTGTATGAAGGTCAAGTGAGCGCTAGAGACGACGATTGCAAGACGTTGTTGATAAATAAAATGTTTTGAGAAGTTATCAATTACCGTGTAGTGGCGGTGTATGAATATCCATACCATCCGTGGGTCTCGTAAAGAGCGACTAGACTAAGAAAAAGTGTTATTTTAAATTACCGTGACCGTCGTTCCAGTTACCAAAAGTCACAATGAAAAATCATCCTGACTTTGTCACGTTGATAAAGTTGGATAACTACTGGAATATTAGAACGACTATAACGTGATTTTATGTATGCATTTTAGATTTAGTATTAGTTTTTATATCAGTAGTCGATTTTTATTACCTTCCTTACCTAAGCTACGTGGCTATGTTATAAGTACCTTTCTAATAATTATTTCACGAAATATAAAATTTCACGTAACCTGGGCGATCAGTCAGTGTACCATAACAAGATAAAAATAAGTTAGATGAATAACTAATTTTATTTTTAGAAAATTGTACTGATGTCCAACGCCCATGACAGCAAAATCCGACAGTACAGGATATTATGCAAAAATACCGATACAAGTACAAAAATAAACATAAATCAAAATATTTATCTTTGTACTGACTAATTTAGGTACCATTAAACAAATACAGCAATTGTTAATAGAATATTTTCCTACAAATATTTGTGTGTATTTTATTTAATTCTGACCTAGAGATTTAGACTGAATTGATGGTTCCCATACCTTGCCTAAATCTTTAGAAACTAATGTTATTAGTTCGCATAGCTATTGATGAGCAAGAGAAAAAAAAAATGTATATATGTATGTATATATATATATATATATATTAAAATATCGATATATATTATTACCGATATATATATATTATTATCGATAGATATATATTATCGATATTTTTAACAAGCATTGATATATCCATTCATCCATCCATCCATCTATTACATACAGCCTATAAAAGTCCACTGCTGAACATAGGCTTCCCCCATATTTTACCTCATAGGAGGGTTTTGGTATCGTTACCACGCTTGGCAGGCGGATTGACAGCCGCAGTTTTTTATTATTTAGAGTTGTTATCAGGAAGATTCTGCCGCCCATCACCTGTTCCGAGTAGTGTAGTGGCGGTGTAAGAATAAGACAGAGGAAATCGAAACAGGCGATGAGCAGCAGTATCTTCCTGATATCGATATAACGTAATGTTTTGCAAAATTTTTATTACTGGATGGTTGGACGACAAAAAACAAAACGACGACAGCACATGAATGCTTTCGTAGCTGCTTTTGTTGCTTAACCGATGATCATGATAATCCGTCGCGAGACATGTGAGTTTTACCCTACTGACGGCTTGTCGTTGCGAGACGAATAGAACTTTTCATACGTTATGTGTATACGCGAACACGTTGAGTATCTTAGAGAACATTCCATTAGACAAAATGCATGTATTATTATATGGTAATCGCTTAAAAAACGATACGATTCTCACCGACAATTATTCCAACCGAAGTTACATAATCGCTTTACAGGACTTGTTGGCCAAGGATTACGCGTCTTTTTTCCGTTTCTTAATATGGGTCAAAACCCATATTAATAATCTATTATTACCAATATTCAACACATTTGAATCAAATGGTTTACTTCATCTTTCGTCTTTCTATCTGATTACAATCTAGTTGTCTTCAAGGCAAGATTGAGTAGCATTTTGTTACACTAAAGCTCGATTCCTATATTCAAGAATGCAAAAAACGTCTATATTACGGGCTATCCATTCAGCAATTTAGGATGACTTAAAATTAAAAAAAAAATTAAACAGTTCGTAAATAGTTGAACTGGTATTTAGTTTTAAAATAGGGGTTTTCATGCATATCATTTAATGCAAAATCGCTCGACAAAGAAAATGAAACGTTGTAAATATAGAAACCTGGCATAATAAAAGGTGATAAAGCTTATAGGTGAGGTTGTGGTCAAGCACTGGTTTATTGTAAGAAAAAAATCCTTTTAAAAGTAATATTTGGCGTTTTTTTTTTGTTTCATTTAAGAATCATTAAAACAGTTTTGAAATACTTTCGTTATTTTAATATTGAAATACTCGACTGCGAGCGTACGCTATTTCTTGTTGAAGAATTTTCGCACGAATGTCAGGTTCTTTTGTAATCTTAGTAATGTATTTTTGATCCGAGCAGATAAAACGTTCGGTGATTTCTTTTGATGAAGCTATATTATGGTTGTAGCACGAATGGGTCGGCTCACCCGGGGTAGGACCACGCTCTCACTGAATACCAGCGCAAAATAGCAGTTCTTTATAGAGAATATCAGCGCAAAAAACGAGGCATTCCATCTTAGCCGTAAGGGGTTGTTTCTAAAAAAAAAATGGAAAACTAATTCCGTACGATGTCGTTAATGTTTCATTTGATAACTCTTTCGTGGATATAATTATATGACGCGAATGAATTTCACAAATTGATGTTATTGCCGATGACTTTTCAGCAATTACAAAACGTATGAGATTTAAAAAACGAAATGAGTCGTTGTAGATCTCGCTGTAAGCACAGTACGCAAGCAGACGGGGTTCGTTCCTCGCCGGCACCACTGTAACTGTTAATTGCAATTTTAAGTGCTGATATACCACATGTTCGATGGTGAAAGAAAACAACGCGAGGATAATGCAGATTTCCTCGCGATGTTTTCCTTCACACTGTCTGTCTGACCGTCTGAGAAATAAAAAAAATCGAATACGTGAAGTCCGCCAACACGCATTTAGTCAGCATGGTTGACACTTCCTTGCCCTAAAACCCTCTCAGTATTGTGAGGAGGCCTGTGCCCAGCAGTGAGACGTAATAGGTTGTAACTTAATTTTTTTAATAGTATATGGGTTAAAAACGAGCACACAGTCCACCTGATGGTAAGTGGTTGCTGTCGCCCATAGACATCTACATCTATCCACGTTTGCGAATCAAAATGCAGATGCGTTGTCACCCGTGAGGACTAAGATGGAATGCCTCGTTTCCAGTAAAAAGGGTCTTCCGTTCTCTACACTCACCAAACGAAACATCGCAGCTTTAAGTTGCTATTTTACGCTGGTATTCTGTGAGGCGTGGTCCTTCCCAGTCGAGCCGACCATTCGTGCTACTATACTATTAATATAGCTGGGCATGGCTCTACCACGTATAATTTTACTTTTACAAGGTTAAAGTATGTCCAACATCAGAAGAAATAATTTGACGGCTCCGTGGTGCAGTGGCTTAGCAATGAGTTGAAGCGCTAAGGGACGCGGGTTCGAATCCCGCACGAATCTAGTAATCGTATGGCCTACAAATGATTGTTTTGGGGCTGGATGTTTGTCCTTGATTTTTATAAAATAAGGGTGTTAAACGAGCACACAGTCCACCTGATGGTAAGTGAATGCTGTGGCCCATAGACATCTACATTTATCCTCAATTTAGAATCAAAATGCAGATGCGTTGTCACCCGTGAGGACTAAGATGGAATGCCTCGTTTCCAGTAAAAAGGGTCTTCGGTTCTCTACACTCACCAAACGAAACACAGCAGCTTTAAGTTGCTATTTTACGCTGGTATTCTGTGAGAGCGTGGTCCTTCCCCGGTCGAGCCGACCCATTCGTGCTACAACTATACTATTAATATAGCTGGAGCATGGCTCTACCACGTATAATTTTACTTTTACTTTAAGGTTAAGAGTATGTCCAACATCAGAAGGAATAATTTGACGGCTCCGTGGTGCAGTGGCTTAGCAATGAGTTGAAGCGCTAAGGGACGCGGGTTCGAATCCCGCACGAATCTAGTAATTGTATGGCCTACAAATGATTGTTTTGGGGCTGGATGTTTGTCCTTGTGATTTTTTTTTATAAAATAAGGGTGTTAAACGAGCACACAGTCCACCTGATGGTAAGTGGATGCTGTGGCCCATAGACATCTACATTTATCCTCAATTTAGAATCAAAATGCAGATGCGTTGTCACCACTGAGGACTGAGATGGAACGCCTCCTTTCCAGTAAAAAGGACCTCCGGTTCTCTACACTCACTATACGAAACACATCAGCATTAAGCTGCTATTTTACGCTGGTATTCTGTGACACCTACACTGGTCGAGCCGATCCATTCGTGCCGCAACCACAATATTGCTGCAGCATGGCTCTACCACGTAAACATTTATTTATGTATGTAAGCTGCCGCAAAAATACAGGAAATTTTCATAGTGTGGAGGTAACGTTTTAATAAAAAATAAGAAAAATAAGAATATAAAATATGTACACTTTAACACACTGTGTAGTGAAACTTCCTCGTGAGATAGGACCAAAAACGCTGGCTGAATTTTTCAATGTATCACTTTCTACAAGCCTAAAATTACTAGCCCTTTCCCATCAGCAGAGATAACTTGACAGCACTGGAAACCTACTGATATTCGTTACAAAGATGCCAGAGACGACAAAAGTACACAATATGCATTAATAAATACAAAACTTACAGAAAATATTTATACAAAAGAAGTATGCAATGGGCGGTCTTATTACCGACAGTAATTTCTTCCAGGCAACCAATGAATGGACAGGATCGCAGAAAGAATGAGAGGGGTAGGGCAAGTCGGTGAGATACAACAAAGAAGAAAAAACTATATACATGCACATATTTATAAATTTAAATTTTACGCCGCATAAGTAAATTGATTTGCTGAGTAGTATTGATTTCAGCGAGCATGCGGCTCATCTAGTGGTAAGTGATCACCACCATCCATGAAAAACTGCAACAACCAGAGGAATTGCAGACGCATTGCCAGGCTGTTGGCTGAAGGTTTCTATGACATATCCGTCTGGCCCTGTTGATCCAGTCCTTAAAATAGTAGGTGATAGCTGATTTCACAAAATAGTCATGCAAGAAAGAGAACTTCTGGAAAATCCTACGTTTATGTTCAGTAGTGGACCTCCAAGCCACCAGATGGTGAATATAGTATCAAGAATTTTGTTTTAGCGATCATAGTCTATGTGGTTATAGAAAAAAGAGAGGTAATTTTAAAACTAGGTAACACACAAGTTTTTATAGAATAAGGGCGACAAACAAGCACACAATCAATTCGATGGTAAGTGGCCAATACTATGGTGTGTAAGTGGCTAAAAAGAATGCCTTATTACCAGTAAAAAGGGTCTGAGGTCTATACGCTCACGATATAAAACACAGCAGCATATAGCTTCTATTTTACGCTGGTATTCTGTGAAAGCGTGGCCCTTTCCCGGTCAAGACAACCCACTCATGCTGCAATCATAATATAGTTGCAGCGCGGCTCTATCACGTATGGAATGCACAAACTTATGCATTTTGTACGTGGAAGAGCCATATAAATAAGGTTTACATAAGTTTGACAAAATTCAGCTCAATCGAATGTCACCAAGTGCATCAAATATTGATAACTTTTAAGCCGAAAAGACGAAGAAATACGAAGAAAGCAAGTCAATACAGAGCTTGTAGAAAAGAATAATAAAACGCCCTAATAAAAATTTAATTGGAGTCTTAGGTTTCTAATTTAAACATCTGACTTTAATAAATTTGGTGTCAACTTACTACTTGTAATTAAACTCTTTGTTCTGTAGCGAATGAAAATTCTCACAAAATAATTCCTAAAGTCAAAGATCACAGATCACACTATAAGTTTTAATGACAGAAATTGTCATTAAAACTTATAGGTTTAAATGACAATTTCTGTCATTTAAAAACATTTTAATATAAAAAGGAATGCAATTTCGGCCATGAGACGTAATAATTTGCATTTGTTAAAAAAAACATCTTTTTATGGTTATTAATCGCGGTATTCATTTATCCAAAAAGATTGCAACATGTTTGCACAAAAAAATACGAAAAGATAAAAATGAAATTAGGTAAATCCGTAATTCATTAGTTTGGGGATAAAATAAAAGTGTTGCCAATTACATATCTCGGTAAAAATCGATTCCCTTTTTCGATCGATTTTTGGTGACGATATTATAATGCTAATATTATTTTTCGATGATTATTATAATGTTAAGATAATTAAACAAGCGAATTGCTAGTTGATTTACCATGAATTCTTTACATAACAAAAACGCTACTGCACAATTAACAGTTATTAAGGCGGATTTATATTTGCCTGACGTGTTGTGTCGTGACGGGCTCTGACGTGATGGCTAGTGTTCACATCTTTATGTTGTGTTCTGACGGCCTCTGACGATATTTTGAATCAATACAGTCATAGCTCTCGGAGAGTTCATACGTTTACAATGTTTTCCCATGAATCATCCGACTCTGATTCAGAGTATGAAGAAGATATTGAATTTTGGTGCTGGCAACTCTTATAAAAAGAAATAAAGAGAAGAAGATATTAGGTTCATCCAGTGAATAATAAAAGAGAGTCTAAAGGCAGTTTCACTGTCTCGTTAAAGAGATTGAGAACGATGCTCAAAGATTTCATCAGTATTTTAGAATGTCAAGGCACAGTTCGAGGAAGTTCATTCATTGATTGAAGGGACATAAAAAATACATACGAAGTTTCGTAAACCTATAGGGACAAAAGAAAGACTTGCTGTGTGTTTAAGGTAAGGATTTATTTGTTTTTTTATTATTAGTAAGACAGGTAATCAGTTATCATCAGAAAAGTCTGCATTGCTATAATATGATGAGATGTTATCTTCTTCAAAATTATAAAGTGTTGAGGCCGATTGTTGAGTTGATGTTGTCGAGAGTTGGTGTAGCTGGGACTGCTGGAAATGTCGTCATGGATGTGGATGGTTGAATGGGTAGCTGGAGTGGCAGCGGTTGTTGTATGAGTAACTATCTGGTGAGTCACATTAATTGGTGTTCTAAAATTTGTGCTTGTGTCTGAAGTTTCCTTATTTCAGCTTGTGATACAGCAGTGTGCAAATCCAATTTTATTTTGGTCTGATCTAGTTTCGGAAGTTTTTTAACTGCTTTACTCATGCTCAGAAAAAACAAGTCTGTTTCATCCGTCATATTATCCTGCTGCTGCTTTGAATGATGCTTATGGATTCTCAAATCGTGCGAAGACTTCATCATATCATATATAAGTTTGGTTTTCTAACAGGCTGTTGGGAGTGCGAGGAACTACCAGTATGTGGTGTTGCTGGACGAGAATTGTCTGATTGATTACTTTCTGAGTGAAATTCTGGAGATTCAGGAGGTGATGAAAGATTTGTTGTTGTCGACCTTGATTCCATAAATGGCTGTAAAAAACTCATTTTTTCTTCATATTTCCATGGCGGGATAAATTGAGCGGCTTGCCCACTTTTTATATTTTACGGCGTTTCTATAGTAATAAAGAATCAAAATGCAGATGCGTCGTCACCCGTGAGGACTAAGATGGAATGCCTCTTTTCCAGTAAAATGGGTCTCCGGTTCTCTACACTCACCATACGAAACACAGCAGAGTCAAGCTGCCATTTTAAGCTGGTATTCTGTGAGCGTGGTCCTTCCCGGTCGAGCCGACCCATTCGTGCTACAACTATACTACTAATATAGCTGCAGCATGGCTCTACCATATATACAAAATAAATTATCTGTGTTTTATATTACAGATTTATGGCAACTGAAATTCTTTTCGATCATTGGGGCTCAATTACCGTATGGGGTTTGCTACAGTAAAGATCATAGTAGAACAAGTATGTAACGCAATTTGGAAGAATTTGGCCCTATTGTAATGCCCAAGCCTACAGAACAAAAGTGGAGAGATTGCGAAAGGATTCGAAAATGTGGCATTTTCCGAATTGTATTGAGCATTGGATGGAAAACATATTTCTATAATATGTCCAATAAATGCAGGATCCACTTTTTATAATTATAAAATGAGCACTCTATTGTACTGCTTGCACTTGTTGATGCATTACAGATTTATTATGGTAGATGTAGGAGCGTATGGCCGAAATAGTGATGGTGGCATTTACCAAGAGTCGTTAATGGGAAAAATGTTTGAAAGCAGTCAATTAAATGTGCCACCGAATAAACCTATAAACCAAAATACAGAACCTTTACCCTACACTATTGTGGCAGACGCGGCATTCCCACTGAAAACGTATTTATTAAAACCGTACAGTAAAGCTAAATTAGTTAACAATAACCCAAATAAAATATTTAATTATCGCTTATCACGTGCTCGCCGTACTGTAGAAAATGCATTTGGAATATTACGAGCTAGATTTAGAGTGTTTCAGGGACCTTTACAAGTACAACCAAACATGGCGGACAAGATCGTACTTGCTGCCTGCTGCCTTCATAACTTTTGACCCAAGACACACAGGAAACACAAGAAACTTTGATGGATGAAAGCGAGGTGAGCGACGGTAATGGCTTAGTAGATATCGAACCGTTAAATAGAAATCCATCTCAAGAAGCTATTCAAGTTCGTGAAGCATATAAAACATATTTTGTAAGTCCCCAGGACAAGTTCCATGGCAAATGCAAGCTATTACACAAGGTAGAACACGGTTTAATTAAATAAAGCAGTATAGTACGTCGCATCAGAAGCCATCACAACAGATCGCGACACAAATATAAATCTCACCATACTAAATGTATGAAACCGATACCATTCTGATGCGTCACAACACAACACGTCAGACAAATGTAAATCCGGCTTTATTCTTATCTGTTCTTAAAAATACATTTAAAATAGCATTTAAAACATTTTTAAAGGCGTGCAGAACTAAAGCGCCTCAAAGATTATTCTTTTAATGAAATTATAAATCGAATAAAAAATCGATATCGATTTATCCATTTATCTCTGTTAAGTGGCAACATCGAATCTGACGGATAGGTGTCGTGTCATGTGAAATCACAACTAAATAGTCACAAATCGAATTCGTTTGCGTTTGTGTGATTTTGTTTGTTTTCTTGCGGATTTGTTATCTAAGTAACGAATTAGCTTTCTAAATGGACTCCGACAATTCTTCGCACCCTACTGACCACGGCCTGAACATGGATCCCTTCCGCTTCTCACAATACCCCCTGCACGAACTTGGACTCGTTATCCACTGTTAACGATGACCCCAGCTTTCACACCGGCCAGAGTTCTTCCCAGCGCTCAGTAACTTATTCAAGAGGACATTTACGCTGTGTCAATTGTGGTTTAAATGTCACGAAAATACGAAGACATTTGTTGGGTGCAGAAGTGCGACATCTTATACAACAATGGGTTCGACCACAGCAGGTAAATAGTTGAACCATTTCACCATGTGTCATGTCTTCCTCTGAGAAATGCTTTTTAACTGAGTTGACTTAAAATAATATCAATATAATAATTATGGCTTCTTTATTAGGTACAAGTTTCGAGTGACAGTGTAGTGTGCCACTCGTGTTGGACTGCAGCCTGGAATCAAATACGACATCCAACTAGTGAACAGCAAAATGCACCAATTGTTAGTCATGGACATGTATGCATCAGCTGTGGCAAGTCACTTGAGAATAAGATCACACATTGTTTCCGATTCTCCATGTGAGGAACTCATAAGGAATGAGATTGCCCATCAGATTGCACCATGTGAGGTAAGTGTTCAAGTGGTAAGGTTATAATTTATTAAGTGTGGTGCAGATATCTCATAGTGATACATATTTTTACTCTGTTTGCATATCAACCCCAGAAGTTATTTTATTTTTCACATCTGCACACTATATTTGACAATCATTCTAGTTTATTTATACCATGGTGATAAGATAAGCCAGCTAACACCAGGTAGTTGCAGGGTTAACTGCCCAATTTAATCAACTACCGAGAAATGATACAGTTGATTTTCATTGTTTTGGACTACTGGTAGTCCCTCAGTCATAATTATTAAATTATATAATGCACTAAGTCTGCCGTTGTGCAGTATTGTTTTACTTGATAAACATTTTATTTATATTTGAGTTAAAAGTAAACAAATCTATTTTATTTTTATTTTGTTTACTTTGGCGTCATTCTTTGTTTAATATTGTTTCAGTTGCCATCATCATCTCGAGTGTGTCATAATTGCTGGCGAAGGACTGATAGAGCAGTATCACGTTCAACTGCAGAACAGGAACCATCTGATTCATCTAGTATTGGTAATATGTGCATCCAGAACAACAAAGCTTAGATCATATATCACACAGTATACTGCTCCTAATTATGTAAGAGCACCACTAACACAAAATCAATGTTTTTTCTGGTTGTAACGATTCCAATCGACTCATTGTTCCATCAGCATTGCGGGTACGTCTTTTGCGACTACAATTACTATGTACCTCCAGAATGTAGAATCTGTAACTACCATTTAAATAGCAATTCTTGGGATTTACTTTTAGAATCAATATATAATCCTATTAAAACATTTAGTGCAGCACAAATTGAAGATTTTGCAACATTATTGAAAGATAATATGCATCATCATATAGACTTTGAAAATATTCACAGTATGCCTGAGCATACTGTACATTAATATCTAGGCTTATCAAAGGCACAATATGAACAAATTCTGTCTGAAGTTCCGAGACTATCAAATAAACATAGGGTTCTTTTGCACTTGCATATTTGATGAAATTAAGAACAGGAGATAGTGACGAACGCCTGTCGGCATTATGCAAGTACCAAGAAGCACATTAGAGCGGCTCATGAATATGGCCCGCGAAATATTAAATCAGTTTTGTTCCTATAAATGTAGGCATAAATCATATATCCCGAGCAGAAATAGCTCAAAAATCTCCTTATTCCAAATGGACTTTATGGGGAGAAGATAGGAGGCCTGTCATAATTGCGGATGGTACATATATTTACATAGAAAGAGTTCCCTTATTTGTATCAGAAAAAACTTACTCATTACATAAATATCACAATCTTATAAAGCCTTTCCTTTTTGTGTAGTGATGGTTACATCATAGATATTCTGGGCCCTTATCCTGCAACAACCTCAGATGCGGATATTATAAATAATGAATTTGGTGATGAATCCAGTTCATTAAGGCAATATTTTGAATCTGGAGATGTATTCATCCTAGATAGGGCTTTAGGGATTCATTGCCACTTTTAGAACGTTGTGGTTATCAGGTTCATGTACATTTGTCTCCAGCAGATGGTGAATATTGCAAGACAACAAGCTTCGGGTCCGCGCCTACGTCACAGTGACCGAGTGAAGCCGGCCACAGTCGAGCGTGTGCCTGCTGTACTACCCTATGTCAGAGGTCACAGACAAGGCTGGCTATATTTTGAAGCGAGCTTCTATTAAAACATACTTCAAGCCGACGAAGAAGATTAGTCAATTTTGACCATCCGTCAAGTGTAATATCCCTCTACAAGATGCAGGGTGTACAAGCTTGATTGTGAATGTGGTCTCTCTTACATAGGACAAACAAAAGATCCATTAAAACCAATCATTCTGCGTAGATCGGGCCAAAATTAATATTCAAAAACTGAAGGTAGCCGGGCTAACTATGACATTAGGACGTCAAACACCTCAGTCCCCCGTGACCATGGGTGCTGTAAAGCACCGAAACGTCAGGATTAAACGCGATAAAATCCGTAAAATAGTTTTATTCAGTAAAATTATTGTTAATAAACTATATTGTGAAAATAAAACCTTTATATATTAAAATCCGGACTTTTTAAATCAATTCTTTACCCAGTTCATTCTAATAATTGCATATTATCATTTCTATATGCTTTTATATGTGGCACCCATGGCCGAAGTGTCTATGGACGGTGGGCATTCCCCTTTGTGTCATTTCACACTATGATTAACACTACAGCATGGCCCTTTTTACCCTTCAGACCGAAACACATCAATGCTATTAACTGGATCTCTATAGTCTTCAGAACGAAAAACAACAGTGCTATTAACTGCCACTCTATACCCTTTAGACCGAAACACAAGAGTGCTATTAACTGGCACTCTATACCTTTCAGACCGAAACACAACAGTGGTATTAACTGGATCCTTATATTCTTCAGAACGAAAAACAACAGTGCTATTAACTGTCACTCTATACCCTTCAGAACGAAACACAGCAGTGCTGTTTACTGGCTCTCTTTATCCTTCAGAACGAAACATAACAGTGCTATTAACTGACTCTCTATACTCTTCAGAACGAAAAACAACAGTGCTATTAACTGGCACTCTATACCCTTCAGAACGAAACACAACAGTGCTATTTACTGACTCTTAATACTCCTCAGAACGAAACACAAAAGTGCCATTAACTGGCAATCTATACTTTTCAGATCGAAATACAGCTGTGCTATTAACTGGCTCTCTTTACCCTTCAGACCGAAACACAACAGTGCTATTAACTTGTACTCTATACTCTTCAGAACGAAACACAACAGTGCTATTGACTGGCACTCTATACCCTTCAGACTGAAACACAGCAGTGCTATTAACTGGCTCTCTTGACCCTTCAGAACGAAACACAGCTGTGCTACTAACTGGCTCTCTATACCCTTCAGAACGAAACACAGCAGTGCTATTAACTGGCACTCTATACCCTTCAGACCGAAACAAAGCAGTGCCATTAACTGACTCTCTACACTCTTCACAACGAAACACAACAGTGCTATTGACTGGCACTCTATACCCTCCAGACTGGAACACAGCAATGCTATTAACTGGCTCTATTTACCCTTCAGAACGAAAAACAACAGTGCTATTGACTGGCACTCTATACCCTTCAGAACGAAACACAGCTGTGCTATTAACTGGCACTCTATACACTTCAGAACGAAACACAACAATGCTATTAACTGGCTCTTTTTACCCATCAGACCGAATCACAAATGTGCTATTAACTGGCTCTCTTTACCCATCAGACCGAAACACAACAGTGCTATTAACTGGCACTCTATACACTTCAGAACGAAACACAACAATGCTATTAACTGGCTCTTTTTACCCATCAGACCGAATCACAAATGTGCTATTAACTGGCTCTCTTTACCCATCAGACCGAAACACATCAGTGCTATTAACTGGATCTCTATACCCTTCAGAACAAAACACAGCAGTGCTATTAATTGGCTCTCTTTACCCTTCAGAACAAAAAACAACAGTGCTATTAACTGACTGTCTTTACGCTTCAGTACGAAACACAGCTTTGCTATTAACTGGCTTTCTTTACCCTTCAGAACGAAACACAACAGTGCTATTAACTGATTCTCTATTCCCTTCAGAACCAAACACAACAGTGCTATTAACATGCTCTCTTAACCCTTCTGAACGAAACACAGCAGTGCTATTAAATGGCTCTCTTTACCCTTCAGAAAGAAACACAACAGTGCAATTAACTGGCACTCCTTACACTTTATACCGAAACACAACTGTGCTATTAACTGACTCTCTATACTCTTCAGAACGAAAAATAACAGTGCTATTAACTGGCACTCTATACCCTTCAGAACAAAACACAACAGTGCTATTTACTGACTCTTAATACTCTTCAGAACGAAACACAACAGTGCTATTAACTGGCATTCGATACCCTTCAGAACGAAAAACAACAGTGCTATTAACTAACTCTCTTTACTCTTCAGTTCGAAACACAGCAGTGCTATTAACTGGCTTTCTTTACCCTTCAGCACGAAACACAACAGTGCTATTAACTGATACTCTATTCCCTTCAGAACGAAACACAATAGTACTATAAACTGGCTTTCTTTACCCTTCAGCACGAAACACAACAGTGCTATTAACTGATACTCTATTCCCTTCAGAACGAAACACAATAGTACTATAAACTCGCTTTCTTTACCCTTCAGAACGAAACACAACAGTGCTATTAACTGATACTCTATTCCCTTCAGAACGAAACACAATAGTACTATAAACTGGCTTTCTTTACCCTTCAGAACGAAACACAACAGTGCTATTAACTGATACTCTATTCCCTTCAGAACGAAACACAATAGTACTATAAACTGGCTTTCTTTACCCTTCAGCACGAAACACAACAGTGCTATTAACTGATACTCTATTCCCTTCAGAACGAAACACAATAGTACTATAAACTGGCTTTCTTTACCCTTCAGAACGAAACACAACAGTGATATTAACTGATTCTCTATTCCCTTCAGAACCAAACACAACAGTGCTATTAACATGCTCTCTTAACCCTTCCGAACGAAACACAGCAGTGCTATTAACTGGCTCTCTTTACCCTTCAGACCGAAACACATGAGTGCTATTAACTGACTCTCTTTACCCTTCAGAAGGAAACACAGCATTGCTATTAACTGACTGTCCTTACCCTTCAGAACGAAACATCTAATATATATATATTAGATGTCTTATATCAAGTTTACACCGTCAACAATAGCTCACCAGGCTACGGGTGGACTGGCAGAGAATGCCGACAGGCATTAATTCCGCGCTATATTACCTTAGTTGTACCTTGGTCTTACAATAAAGAATAAATAAATAAATTGTCACAAAGTGAAATCCCTACATCCATCGATTACCTTTATGTTTCATCGGGTCGTCACTCCATCTAGTAAAGGGTGGTCTAACACTGCACTTGCCAGTACGAGGCTGCAACTCGACAACATTTCTTCCCAATCGGTTGACGGTTCTACGGACTGTGAAAACAACACTTAAAATTGGAACTTACAAATCGTTAATGCTGGTGCAGTAATTTCGTACTCTTTGGTTTGTTTTTAAGATAAATTACAATATTTTTGATAATTACCATGAGATTAACCATATAGCTCCCGTGAATGTTATAAGAGGCGTCACAGGAGGAGAAACAGAAACAGGAGATGACAAGCAGCAACTTTCTGATAACAGCTCAAATTATAAAAACCTGCGATTGCCAACCCGCCTGATAAGCGTAGCAACTAAAATTGTTAAATCCTATGAGACAACCTATGGGGGAGGCCTATGGTCAATAATGCAGTTTTATAGGCTGTAATGAATAATAGAATGACTATGAGCGTATAACGCTAACATAGAAGCGATCATTCGTAGTAGTATCGTTAATTAACATTATTTTTAATAGGATTTGGAAACGGTATTGAGTCCCGGGCCACAATATTCACTTACGTTTGTCACTCTTACTTCTACTTCTACTTTTATTAGGTGCTAAGACTTCTTTTACTGCCTAGGAATCCCTCTCGGAAGGTATCAAATTATTTATATAATCAGGCGTTACTTGGCGAATTCATTCCATTGTATTAAATATGTTAAACATTATTTGACTGAGATCCGCGTTTTAAAATAAAATGATGTGTCATTCCTTAATTGAAGAGAACCTTCCGCCCTCCATCAACTGCGTGCGCTATCCCCATTACCACTAATCCCAGCACCACTATTCCCAACACGACTACATTAGGGATGACACACCACAGTCGATAATACGACACGTGTTTCGCCTCTAAACGAGCCATACTCAGGTGAAGTAGACGCTAAAGCGGTCAGTCACCACAGAGGATTAGTGCTGACGGGGATAGTGCACGCAATTGAGGGAGAGCGGGAGCTGCTCTTCAAACTAAGTAAAACACTTCATTTTATTTTATTACGCAGATCTAAACTTATAAATTTTTGAATAAAACTACTTTTATGGATTATATCGCTTTTAATAACTTATTTCTATTAAGCTGAACACATAGCTGACGTGAAGCACCAACGTTCCGGGAAGTCTGCAGTTTGTGATCATATCCTAGACGGCCCCCGCTATTACATTAGATTTGATAAACCACAAATTCTCGCGAAAGAATATCGATTCCTGCCAAGGATGATACGTGAGGCTATTGAAATTAAAAAACATCCTAATTTCAATAGAGAGGAGGCTGGTACTACCACCTGCTTGGGATCCTGTAATTAATAAAATTAAAACTAAACCCAAGCATACCACTGCAAGACTTCAAGACACAGTAAGTTCATTCTGCGTAGATCGGACCAAAATTAATAATTAAAAAAGCTGAAGGTACTCCGGGTTAACTCTGACATCGGGACGTCAATCACCTCAGTCCCCCGTGACCATGGGTGCTGTAAAGCACCCGAAACGTCGGGAATTAATAAAAATAAGTTATTAAACGCGATATAATCCGTAAAAGTAGGTTTATTCAATGTGTAGTGTTCGCGTAAATATAAGAGCCTATTGCTGCCGCCAAATATTAGTGTGTGCACCGCTGTTTTCCCCTTCAGATATCTAACCAGATATCGAATATCATTATATCTATTTTTTTTTACCATCGTAACGTATATTGAAAACTAAATCTTCACAGTAAATAATAAGCGTTCTAGATTCAAGTAAAAGCAATTTATTCAATTCGCAGCGCCAACAGTTGCCGGCGTGATTCTTCAACGCTCGTGTAGAGAAGATAAATGCAGCAGCTTAGTGAGTGCTGCCGCGAGTACAACCCCTACCGCGTTCGGTAATAACTTAACGTCTAGTAAGAAGTTCAAAACCTCTTCAAAAACAATAAAAAATCCTTTTAAGAAATAAGTTTCTTCTTTCTGCGATTACAAAAACAATTTGGAGAGAATAGCTTTTTTCTCTTTCTTTCTTATTTGCCGACTTATATAATATACATTCTGTGGAATTATTCTCTAATATCATAAAGGTTTTCTTTTTCTCAAATTGTCCTAGCTTATACACTGCATAATATACTTACTTATTACATTGGCAGCTTACTGGCACAAAAATAACAAAAAAATGCAACATAGCAAAACAACAAAAAAATGCTTCTGAATTTGGTACTAAGACATACGAGTAGCGTAAGTTTGCAAGTCTGAGAAATTAAAAAAATATTTGAAAGACATGTGAAGACCGCCAACACCATCAAGGGCAGAGTGGCGGATATTTCCGTAACCCTTTCAGAAATTAAGTAAGGCCTGTGCCCAGTGGGACGTATATAGGCCATAACCTTAATTTCTTTACTTCTTGTCCAACATACCTGAAGCCTTAAGACAAAAGTGTACAACCAGTGATTGTACTCAGTGATGACTTACCCAACCGAAACGTGGTTCTTCACTGCTTGCTATATGCTTGGAACTTTTTCGCGTTATAAAACACATACGCGGATATTCGCAGAAGAAAATGAGTAACTGATATACCCAGTGGATCAGTAAGCTGAAGTGGCAATAGGCCGGTCATTTACCCCTCCGAACGCGTTCCCGCCTTGTCGTGGCGGGGGGGCTTAGTAGCCGTGGCTTGGTCACCCGCGGTAAACTAAGAGGAACCCCTTGGCTGGCCTGTGGTCTAGGGCCGGCCCGAGGTGGCCACTCCGAGTGGGCTTGGCGAGCCCACTTCGGATGTGTGTCGGTGGGCTGCGGCGAGAGGGGTGCCCTCTCCCCCTACCGCTGCAGCCGAGGTGGAGTCGCGGGGGAAGAGAAGTGCTGGTATGGCAAAGCGCCACTCGCTCTATCCTCCGCGACTCTGACGGGGCCGCACCGTTGATGTGGTGGTGGCGGGGCCACGGGGGGAGAGAAGTGTCGGTATTTGGAGGCGCTGCTCTCCCTACCCTCCGCGACCGAAACTTGGTTGGCGGCGGAGACAAAGACCAGATCCGCCGCTGGGGTCGGGAAAGCGGGAGCTACCGAGCGCTCGATTTTCCTGGCCCCATGGCCTCCGCGTATCGGAATCGGGGGGGCCCGTTACGCAGGTGGAGTTCGAGGAGGGCGTGCCATGTGTTCCTGATGCGCCTTGCCTGAGAAGGAGAATGGGGAGAAAAAGTCCTCCCCCGAGGAGGGGCTGCCAAGGGGCGGTTAGCGCTGGTGGGGCCGCGGATGTGTGCGAAAGCGTTCCCGTAGCCCTGCCAATATGCGGCGAAGGTGGAACACCATGGGGTTTTAGTCGGTGCGAGTCTGACATAACCCGTCCTTGCCCCCGCGAGGTGGATAAGCGTTTCCACATGTAAAAAAAAGGCCGGTCATTTAGCTTGAAGAATAGAAAACCCATCAGAAGGAAAGCTTTTCGCGTGTCAGCCTTGTACTGACAATCAGTGTTGGGCGACCCTTCACTAGATGGACTCTATCTAACGATGGACTTCACTAGATGGAGTGACAACCCGACGAAACATGCAGGTAGTCGAAGGATGCAGGTGGCTTAGGACCGTTCTTTCAGGCAATCTATTGGGGAGGCTTATGTTCAGCAGTGGACTTGCGAATGAATAACCCTGTTAAGAGAAACAATTCTTAATCGTATATTCTCCCCTGTTAAGGTCAGTCTAAGTACGTATAACTTTTATTATTTTTAACGCTAAACTGTAGTGCATTTAATTTTGTGTTTCGGTTTAAAGTGCAATCTAGATCAGTACAGCCTGTTAGGCTTTTACTGCTGAGGAGTCCGTCTGGGTAGTTTTCGCCCTTTTACCTATTTCTACCAACTTTTGTCTGGTTCTGGTATAGAGAGTCACTATGATCACGGGCTGTGAAGCATTCCATCTTAGTACTCAGAGGTGACAACTTAGCTGTAGACTTCTTTGTTTGAATTTAGTTTCAAATGTCCATGGACTTAAGTAAGCGATTAACATCAGATGGACTTCGTTGAAGTTCGTTTTTAATTTTAATCTATACATAATAGATAAAATCGCAGTGTATGTAATATTGCAATAACTGGCTTATATAAAGTTTAGGGTGGTATATGCATGCTATCTATTTATAGTATAAAACAAAGTCTTTTATAATTTATATTTAAAAGCTATATAAAAAATAGTTGGCCCTCTAGTGTTGCTTTGCTGTTTTAGGGCGTCATATGTATACCTATCAATAAAGTACAATCATAAATTTATAATGTGGGGAGGAATTGCATAATTTAATTCCTCCCTCTCCCTTGCATCATTGGACAACCAGACGTTCGGCCGTCTTCACCCTTTCGTTGTTGACTTACCACGCATTCGAACCAAATGGTTTGCTACACCATTCTTCATGCGTACAGCAAAGGAGTAGAATAAGTTGCCAGCATCTGTGTTTCCATCCGATTACAATGTGGGTGTCTTCAATTCAAGAGTGAATAGGCTTTTGTTAAGTCAGTGCGCTTCACCATCTTAGGCTACAGAAACAGAAACAGACACAGAAACTTTTTTATACAATATAGGTTATAAATAATACTTATTGAAAGTCACTCTTTTGTTTAATTACCACTGGTTCGAAAAAAACCTCTGTCCTGGGAAGAACCAGCAAGAAACCCAGCGGGACTTTTTTTTAAATAACAGCTTACAATCATGAATGTTACATAACTAACCACACAAAACAAATTAGAAATATTGGTAGCGAACACTCATTCCCAGGGGTTATTATCATCCATAAATTCCTTAATATTATAATAACCCTTTTTATACAAACTATGTTTAATAAAGTTTTTGAATTTTGAGCAGGTCGAATTTTGTATATTTTCTGTGATTTTGTTGTAAAAGCGTATACATCGTCCCAAGAATGAATTACTGACTCGGTGGAGTCGAGTAACTGGTACTACTAGCTTGTGTTTGTTCCTAGTATTTACAGAATGAATATCACTTATTTTTGTATAACTACTTTTATTTTTGTGTACGTACATTACATTTTCATAAACGTATTGAGAGGCCAAAGTTAATATATTAATTTCCTTAAAATTTTGTCGGAGCGACTCTTTAGGTTTTAAATCATAGATTGCTCTTATGGCCCTCTTCTGTAAAACAAATATAATTTCAGTGTCAGTCGCGTGTCCCCATAGCAAAATACTATACGATATTATGCTATGGAAATAGCTAAAGTAAACAAGTCTAGCTGTTTCCACACTGGTAAGATTTCTAATCTTTTTTACAGCATATGCTGCAGAACTAAGTCTGCTTGCTAACTTTGATATATGGGGGCTCCATTGAAGCTTCGCGACTAGTGTCATTCCAAGAAAAATGGTGGTATCGACAAGACTCAGTTCCTTCCCATTTAAAATTACATTCGTATTTAATTCTCTGATATTTGGAGTCATGAACTTCATACATTTCGTTTTAGTGCTATTTAAATGCAAGTTATTAACATTAAACCAATTTACTAAATTAGATATAGCATTATTTAATTCGTCATATTTTAATAATTGTCGTCAGCAAATAATACTATATTATGGTTATCCCCTACTATGTAAGGTAAGTCATTAATATATACAAGAAATAGAAAGGAGCCGCGAATTGAGCCCTGAGGCACGCCCCTTTGTACTATCGACCCGGAAGAGCTCATACTATTAATGACAACTTTTTGCGTTCTGTTACTTAAATATGAAACAATTAATTTAGGAGCATTACTTCTTACACCGTAGTGTTGTAGTGTTCCTGATTAATGTTCCATGGTGAACACAATCGAAGGCTTTGGATAAGTCACAGAATATAAAAAAGCATCCTGTGAATTCTCCCATGCATTGAAAATATATTTAATCAGCTCAACACCAGCATCAGTTGTCGAGCGACCCCTTGTGAAACCGAATTGATTTTTATGAAGTAAATTATTAACATTAAAAAAATTAACATTTGATCAAGATTAATTTTTTCAAAAATTTACATAGTGTTGGCAGTACAGAAATGGGTCTAAAATTGGCGGGGTCTAATGTGCTACCAGATTTAAATAAAGGTATTACTTTACTATGCTTCATCAAATCAGGAAACATACCATATTCGATACTAGTATTAAAAATAATAGCTAGTTGAGGCGCGATTATATAGATTATAGACGCAATAACTTTAACGGAAATGCCCCACAGATCCGCAGTTTTCTTAACATCAATAGTTTTAAAATATTTTACAATATCTTTTGATGATATTTTATGAAATGTAAAATTCTTTGTACACACATTTACATTTTTTTAAGTAATGATTCGGCGACGGCAGGAGAAGAATTCAGTGACTTAGTGGTTAAGATCGGAATATCCGTAAAAAATTCTCAAAAACCATTGCAACATCCTGATCTGATTCCGTTAATTTGTTGTTAAAACTTAACCGGTAGTTTGAATTGCGAGAGTTGACCTTATCAGTTACCATCAGGTGGGATTGTAGTTAAACGCTGGCTTAGGATTATAAAAAAAAATCACAAACATAGGATTTCTTATATTTACGTGAACACTACACATTGAATAAAACTACTTTTACGGATTATATCGCGTTTAATAACTTATTTTTCTAAATTCCCGACGTTTCGGTTGCTTTTCAGCACCCATGGTCACGGGTGGCTGAGGTGATTGACGTCCCGATGTCAGAGTTAACCCGGAGTACCTTCAGCTTTTTTAATTATTAATTTTGGTCCGATCTACGCAGAATGAACTTACTGTGTCTTGAAGTCTTGCAGTGGTATGCTTGGGTTTAGTTTTAATTTTATTAATTACAGGATCCCAAGCAGGTGGTAGATAATACCAGCCTCCTCTCTATTGCAATTAGGATGTTTTTAATTTCAATAGCCTCACGTATCATCCTTGGCAGGAATCGATGTTCTTTCAGGACAATTTGTGGTTTATCAAATCTAATGTAATGGCGAGGGCCTTCTAGGATACGAATACAAACTGCAGACTTCCCGGAACGTTGGTGCTTCACGTCAGCTATGTGTTCTTTTACGCGGGTTTTATTGATCGTTTTGTTTGCCTATATGAGACCACATTCACAATCAGCTTGTACACTCCTGCAACTTGAAGGGGAATATTGCACTTGACGCATGGTAAGAACTGACTAATCTTCTTCGGCGGCTTGAAGAATGTTCTAATAGAAGCTCGCTTCAAGATGTAGCCAATCTTGTCTGTGACACCTCTGACATATGGTAGTACAGCAGGCACACGCTCGACTGTTGACGGCTTCACTCGGTCACTGTGATGTAGGCGCGGGACCCGAAGCTTGTTGTCGTACAAAACCTGCTTGACGTGCTGAAGCTCGGCGACCAGGTGACAGCAAACACCTCGGAAACGTCGGGAATTAATAAAAATAAGTTATTAAACAGTTATTAAAAAGTTTTATTCAACACAAACATAGGATCCAGCTTCATAGCTGGCACATACACCGTGCACCCAAACTTCACACATAAGGCACTGCACAGATTATTCCCCCTCCTGTCTTCACTGTACTTCCCATTACAGAAAATAAACTCTGAATCAACTGTAGAAGGATTTTCACCAATTGAAGTTTCTAGTTCTCCTGACGTATTTGACTTACGACTACTATAAGAGTTAGAAGATTCCAAACTTTCAGTGTCACCGTCATCGCTTTCAATAAGTTTTCGTTTCTTTGTGTTTTTATCGTTTCTTTTTAGTACATTTTCTTTTGGCATAGCTTCTTCTCTTTGTTTTGTAGCCTGTGTCTTTTTGCCTTTACCTTTATTTTTAGTGTTTTTTTCTCTTTCCAATATTTTCTGATCTACAATTTTCTGTTTTTCTTTCTTTTTAGCTTCATACTCTTCAAGGTCCCACTTATATTTTTTTATAGAATAAGAGTGACAAACGAGCACACAGTTTACCTGATGGTAAATGGAGGCTGTGGTCCATAGACATCTACATTTATCCTCAATTAAGGATCAAAATGCAGATATAAAATTTCAGTTGTCACCCCTGAGGACTGAGATGGAATGCCTAGTTTCCAGTAAAAATGGTCCCCGGTTCTCTACACTCACCATACAACATACACCAATCACATACACCAAACACAACAGCATTAAGCTGCTATTTTACGCTGGTATTCTGTGAGAGCGTGGTCCTACCCCGGTCGAGCCGACCTATTCGTGCTACAACCACAATATAGCTGCATCGTGGCTCTGCCACGTATAAATTATAAATCGAACTTGTTATTACTGCCAACTTTACTGGCTTACGACCTCTGTTGGAAGCGCATTTCTTTGTTGATGGCAGTGGTAATATGTCAAGGAGACACATATGGTTTGGCTTCAGGATTCCTTGGTGGGAAATTTGACGGCCCAGCTTGGTTATAATCCATGTGGGCAGTTGGGGGTGTTGTGGGAGCAGATCCGTCATCTTGAGTTAGTAGCGATGGACTCTCTCGGCCTTCATCGTAGGACTCACCTACTTCGGTGGCAGCAGCTATATAGTTTTCATTCAAAAAGGCGTGTCTGTTCTGTGGATATATGCCACCTACGCTGTATTCTTTGGCAGCGAGTTCTCCTTGCTGACATTTCAGGTAGGCCTTTCTGAACATATTCATGATGTCATATTGAGTCAGAGGCCTGTTATTTGCACGCAACCACAATCTTATCTCTTCACTGTAGTAAATTTTGAGCGGACTCATGAACGTTCTGTCCAACGGTTGAATTTTGGTGTGGCAAATTATTGTCACATGCTCTTTTTGCAATATCAACCACCTCAATGTTTTTCGTGTGACTGAAATGCCCATCTAGCAATTACAGCACAAGCGAAGCTTCGATTGGACTTACATATTTGACAAAATGTTCAAACCACTGGGTAAACAAATATGTTTGCATCCATCCAGAAGGATGAGCTCTACCGATTGAACCAGGAGGAGCGCCTCTGATCAGAGCATCTGTCATGTTTTACCGTGGAAAATCAATTATAGGACGCACGGCTATACCTGTTGGACTCATGCAAGTCACAATAGTTACCAGCGAGGAACTTTCTGCTGACGACATTCTCTTTTCATAGACATTCATAGTCATTATCTAAGATATCATAGAACTAGTTCATCTGTTCTTTGGTCAATACACGTGTTTGACATTTCATTTTTTATCGCAATATGAAAGGCTGCGCATGTCAGTCTTAGTCAATCCATATCACGTATCTTCCATTTTCTGAGCATACTCGACAGGCTCATTTTCAAATTTTTCATTAAATACTGGTTTTCGTCCAATTTTCTTATCGATAAGTTTGTCTTTTTCATTGACAAATCGAAATAACGTTGACCTCGGGACATGCAAATGTTTGGATGCCTTTAGGTAACCCATTTTTTTTCACGGACTGCAGAAACAGCGGTCTTCATGTCATCCACGCTGTAAAGTTTCCTCTTTTTGTGGGTATTACTCGACATAATCTAGAATTAGAAAAGTAATTATTTATAAAAAGTTTTTAAACATATCTGGTAAGGGTGAGCTGATTTAAACGCATCCAAACAAGGATATTTTACTGTTATTCACTGAGGAGTTCCATTGAACAGCTCCTGACTGCATCAGCAGATCAACTCTTTGTCACCATATTATCACATTTTAATCAAAACTTGACAGAAATTCCAAATTTCAACTCAATCGATCTATTTGCTGAGGAGTTCCTGCTCCATCAGAGATCTTGACTCCATCATCAGATTAGCTCGCTGTCACCTATTATAATTGCATTGTCAACGAAGACTCATAGGTATATCAACAGCTCAATCGGACATCGGAAAGTGTCTACTAAGTGGATACTAACAGATGTCTTACAATCAAAACTGATGATTATTTAGAATATTCCAAATTACAATCAAATCTACTAAACAACTGAAATTAAAGTAATTAAGCAAAATATATGGTCCATTTTATAGTACACATAAAGCTAAACCATCTAAACATAACAAATTGTGGCGATGCAAATGGCTTAAATACGCACCTTAAAAAATTTTAAACACGCTCCTTCATAATTTGATATCTGATCACCATCTTGCAAATTTGGTGGACTAACAGTGTAAACAAATCGACAAATGGCGCCTATTTTTAATTTTTCATGGCTAATAAAACAAGATGGCACTACTAGTTTCTGTAAAACCGTCCTATTCCAAATTACTTGCAGTATTCCAAATTACTTTCCTTTCTCTCTTTAACATAGTTTACTCCTTTTTTATCATTTTGGTTTTAATTGAGAAATTGTTACTGTCCATCTTTTTTTTTCATTATCATTTATCGCCTCTTGAGACACCCTTTTATATACAATTCTTTAAGTTTAAAATTCTAAGAAGCATACAAGCAAGCAAAAATACATGTACCACAATACACTAAAAAATTTAAATTAAAAAAAGGGAGATACAATTATCATGTTATTACGTACAACATACTACAAACAGTAATTTAATTCTCTGGACGATAGCCAAATGCCCCAATTACTAAATGCAATATGCGGAGTCCAGCCAAATTAGGTTTACAAGCAATAACAGGAGTTAGGGCCGTCAGGTTGAGAGTGTGAGTGAATAACGAAATTTTCACGTAGTATGTGGATGTTTCTTTAAAAAAATATAAAAATGTAAATATTTTGGCTATAGGGCTTTCGACCAAAACTAACAATAACTTATTGCTTATGTAAGTTTCTGTTAAATTAATCAAGGAGTTATTGTAATTTTACAAACTACAAACCCTTTGTTTTTTTTTTATATACAGTCCATACCCCTGTTATTCAATAATGGTAAAACTGGTTTACAGAGGTAATAAAAGAAAAGGAAAAGGCACAGCGATATACAGGAAAGTCTTCGTGGAGCATTGGTAGGAGTTACTTGTCTCAAAAAACACATTGTGAGTATAGTATTAAAGTATTACCATTACCATTACCATTACAGCCTATTAAATTCCACTGCTGAACATAGGCCTTCCCCTTAGTTTGCCTTATAGTGGGGATATTTGCCATAGTTGCCACGCTTAGCAAGCGGATTGGCGGCGGCAGTTTTTATTTTTAGTCATTGCTAGGAAGACGCTGCTGTTGTTGTTTCCCTCTGTCGTCTCGTATTAAAGTATTAACGAGTATTAAAGTACTAATAGAGCGGTTTGTGTTTCAATAATGCATCCCGAATTAGAGAAAAGCCTACACTTATAACGCCGAGATAAAAATATAATGTGATACACATATTTGTGTCATTGTGACGTGACCCGGAGGTTTTGAAAAGTATACAATTTTTTTTCCTCGCACAACTTCTGGCAAGTACTAGTGATTTTTCCGGACCGATACGATTTGGAGACATTCAAGAATAGAGGCGGATTTTTAAATGGCCGGCAACACACCCTTAATTTCTCTGCTGCTGCAGTTGTTCAAGGGCGACAGTAGTCATTTGTACTTGTTTATATAAAAAAGTCCAACGAAGAAGTAATCACTAGAGTCACGAATGCAACCTATGTTTAGCAGACTTAAAAAGAGAAAGAGGGTCACAATGACTGTTTTTGTTTATGCATTGTACGTAATATCTTTGCCAATTCTGAAGCGATTGTATCGATTATTTTACTTTACCTAGTAAAATAATCAATTCAGTCGCTACCTAATGGGTTCCAATAAAAGAAAATAAAGTTCCATCCTGAGATTGACAAAGTAGGGGATAAAATTTTTATTGTAACTATTTAGATGAAAGTTGTTACCTCAAAATGGTCAAATAATTAAACTTTAAAAATGTAAGAACCAACTTCCAAAAACTAAACCTTATAAAATAATTTCTACATAAACTTTCTAAGCTAAGACATACTGTATCGAAAAATTAAAGGTTCGACTGCAGAAGCTATTATATTATGTGGACATTATTTCATTGTTTTTAGTTCTTTTGTAGTCAGTTCGTACTTTTTTGAGTTTATTTACCTTTATTTAATTTTAAAACTACAAAGGAAAGTTTGACAAAGGAGAATTAATAATTCAACATTAATTGAAAATTGAAAATTTATTTATTTTCTCACCACAAAACCACAAAAATATATTAACACTAAAAATTAATAACTATTAAACAAGAATGGTTGTGGTTGTGGATCGCTGGTGTCTGAAGTAGGTAATTAAAACCTGAGGCCAGGCCTCCATCTTAGTTACCAATAATCACTAAGCTTTTAAGGTAAAAAATTATAAATATAGATGTGACTGCGAGAATTTATGAGTGCGTGCGCGAGTGTGTGTTTGTGTGTGTGTGTGTGTGTGTGTGTGTGTGTGAGAGTGTGAGAAGTGAGAATATATGAAGAATACAATAGAAAGTTTATTTGAGAATATCAAGAAGACATTCAGTTTCCGTGTACGATTGATTTAAAGCCATTCTTTCAGAGTGCAATTAAATTTAAAGTGATTAAATGAGTGTAGGAATAATTTCTGATGCAATTTATTATAAAGGTTAGGGCCAAGGAATACAAAACATCAATGACTGAAATAGTTATTAAGAGGAATCGCTTTGGCGACAAGATGATTGCGTCGTGCAGCGTTCTTATTATATTATGTTAAGGAGTGCTGCTTAAGAGCTGTATACAATATAAAAAGTTGCCGTACAGTTAACACTTGGCAATGCTCATAAAGTAGTTCTGTAGAATATAAGCGAGGTTTAAAACAACACACCCTTACTAAAGCTCAGAGAGCTTTACTAAAGGTGTGTTGTTTTATTTGCACGTTTAATTTGCATAAAGACTGGTTTAGTAGCCCTACCCCAGGTAGATACACAATAACCTAATATCGATTGGCACAGGGCATAGTAAATCATTTTCGTAACATGTAAATGTAGCAGAATGTCGAAAGTCTTTAAAAATGTAAATTAACTTTCGTACTCTAGCAGATAAGTGTTCAATATAGTCTTTAAATGATAAATTGCTGTCAATTATTATGCCAAGATACTTAATAGAAGTAACTTTTTCTAATTAATACACATTGTCGGTTGTAGTGTTGCTAGTTTGTGATGAAGTATTAATTATTATATTAAGTGAATTTGCTAATGATTGAGGACTGTTTCGTATAAAAAATTTAGTACTTTATTTTTGGTTAAATTTATTGTTAGTAGGTGATTATTGAGCCATTTTCTAGCAGTATCAAATCCTTTTTGCGCTCGATGGTATGTTTCACTCCAAGTACTGGCCGAAAAAATATGTCTTACAAACAAAACTGATGATTATTTCGAATATTCCAAATTACAATCACATCTACTAAACAACTGAAATTAAAGTAAGTAAGCAAAATTTATGGTCCATTTTATAGTACACATAAAGCTAAACCATCTAAACATAACAAATTGTGGCGATGCAAATGGGTTAAATACGTACCTTAAAATTTTTTAAACACGCTCTTTCATAATTTGATATCTGATCACCATCTTGCAAATTTGGCGGACTAACCGTGTAAACAAATCGACAAATGACACAATAAAACGAGATGGCACTACTAGTTTGTGTGAAACCATCCTATTCAAATTACTTGCAGTATTCCAAATTACGTCCCTTTCTCTCTTTAACATATTTTACTTCTTTTTTAACATTTCGGTTTTTATTAAGAAATTGTTGCTATCCATCTTTTTTTTCATTATCATTTATCGCCTCTTGAGACACCCTTTTATATACAATTCTTTAAAATCAAAATTCTAAGAAGCATACAAGCAAGCAAAAGTACATGTACAACAAAACATTAAAAAATTTAAATAAAAAAAAAAAAACAATATGTGAAATACTATTTTCATGTTATTACGTACAACATACCTCAAACAGTAATTTAATTCTCTGGATGATAGCCAAATGCCCCAATTACTAATGCAATATGCGGAGTCCAGTCAAATTAGGTTTACAAGCAATAACAGGAGTATGGGCCATCAGGTTGAGAGTGTGAGTGAATAACGAAATTTCCACGTAATATTATGTGTTTCTTTAAAAAAATATAAAAATGTTATATTATTATTTATAGGGCTTTCGACCAAAATTAACAATAACTTATTGCTTATGTAAGGTTCTGTTAAATTAATCAAGGAGTTATTGTAATTTTACAAACTACGATAATTGCAACACAACCAGTGTTATTAGCACCCTTTGTTTTTTTATATACAGTCCATACCCCTGTTGTTGATGATGGATGGTCGCCGCGGTGGCAGTCATGTGAACATTGTGCTCCCGTAATTTAATTGTTTAATAATAGTTATTCAACTATATCGTGTTAAATTTACCAAAAAAGTGGAGAAAACTGTTCAATACGTGTGTGAGAGTGTTATCAAGACATATAATACGCAAATTTGACTGCATTATTGTGAATCTTACGGTGAACTATCAACAGCAATAAAACTGATATGTGCTATTTTATCCCAAAATAATACTAAATACATCTTATATCCATTGACAAACATTGAGACAAATAAAAACAGAAATATAAAACAATAAATACTTAGAAACTTAAAAACTTTATATTTGTGATTTAAAGTGACGGTTGAAGAAAAATTTTCAAACAAATACAAAACTCTCATAACGAATCTGTCGTTTCGTATTTTTTTGTAATAGAACCACTAATTTGGCACAAAGAGTAAGATGTAACGGTGGCGTGTTGGCTACGCACTCGAGTTGGTTTATTTGAGGCCGCGAGATCGAATCTTGACCTGAACAATTTGACTTCTTGTGTTTTAAGTTTAAATTTGAATTCTAAAAACTATAAACAAGACAAACGTATAAATAATATACAATAAGAGGGGCGCCACCTTGCGCAGTTAACTTCGAGCTCCGTATATTTTATAGAATTAAAAATGTTGTACTTTGGGGTATTGTAATTTCAAAATAATAAGTTACACTATGGATGAAAATGTAACAGTCAGAAATCGTAAACGAACAAAATCAATGAATGATTCTAGTACTTTGTCATTATTTGATTGCACTGTGACAAGCCTTCCGGATGACACTCAGTGCCAGGATTGTAAGGATATAATAGAACTGAATGAGACTATAAAAAAGTTATCCTATGAATTACAATCTGGGCACCAGGAAATAGATAATTTAACATGCGAAAATATACAACTCAAATCAGACTTGTCAAAGGCAAACAAAACGATCGAATTATACAAAAAAGTAACTATTGCGAGCCCACGGCTTACACCACGATTAGACCGTAAAAAGAAAAAGAAAGATTCTTTGAGTAGCCCAATGATCCAACATACAAACATACATTTAACAAATGATATTTTCTCGGACAAGGAAGAAACCACTAAACAGTTTGAAGAAAGAACAAAAAATTGCAGCGATATTGTCAGTAAACAAGAATCAATGAAAACTCGCCCAATTATTGGAAAACGGAAACTCTGTATTTTAACCAATTGTAGTGTGAAAGGTAGATTACAGGATATTGAAACCACATTTGCTGATCAATTTAACTACTGTCGTTACATCAAACAAAACTGTGGAATATAGGAAATGTTAGCAGATATTAAAACAAAGCTACGAAACTATACTATCAATGACTACTGTTTAATCCTGATTGGAGAACATGACTTTAAAAAAACTGTAAATTGTTCTGAGCTGGTCAAATCTATTCAGGAATGTTTACAAAGTATATCTCATACAAATATAATATTATGTGTTCCTACATATATATACAGAGCTCCTATATTTAATTATAAAATAGAGATGTTTAATAACTTATTATTCATGAATGTGCAATACTATAAATATGCATATATTTTTGATTCGAATTATAATCTCTCGTATGACATGTTTTCTTACAAATCTGGTAAAATCAGCAATTATGGATTAAAAAAAATATATAAAAATATTATGCAACGAATACTTGTCGACATATCAATATTTCCATATAACATGGACACTACGTGTAGCATTGATGAAGCAAGTAAAGATATATGTAAATGCACTGCAAAATCGCCAATCGCATTGAATTCTATGGGTGACGTTCAGTCTGCTACACCAGAGTTACATGCGTGTGATGACCATGTAATTGCGGAACAATCTAAAACATTTTTCGTTAACTATAAACATATAAATATGACTGGAGAGGAAGTGGTGGCAGGCCTGCTGTACACCTTGTTTAATTTATGTTGGGAACTGAAGCGGTACCGGAAGACTGGTGCAAAGCCGTTATAGTCCCAATATATAAAGGAAAAGGGTCACAGCAGGACTGTAAAACTACCGTAGATCAGCTTGCTTAGCATTGTGGGTAAACTGTATGCTAAGGTGTTAATTGAAAGAGTTATGGAAGAAACTGATGGAAAAATTTGGGATGTGCAAGCTGGATTTAGAAAGGAATGGGGTGTACGGATCAAGTATTTTCCATGCGCATGATTGCGTGAGAAGTTTTGGCCAAAACCAGAAAGTTTTTGTGCTTTCATGGACTTGGAAAAGGCTTATGATAGAGTGGACAGGAATGAGTTATGGCAAACACTGAACTCATTTGGTTTGAGCGCTGGTTTGATACAGGCATTGAAGTCTCTTTATAGGGACTCTAGTGCTTGTGTCAGGATCAACGGGGTCTACTCGAACTGGTTTGGCATCCAAAAAGGTGTCAGACAGGGCTGTGTAGCTTCCCCCTGGCTGTTTAACCTATTCATGGACAGTTGTTTGCAAACTTTGAAAGTTGAAGAATGTGGGTTGAGAATGGGTGAGTTAACCGTTAAATGCCTTTTGTACGCCGATGATCAAGTCATATTTGCATCGTCGGCGGCCGAGTTGCAAATGATGGTTACTTTAATGAACCGATCATTAAAAGAAAGAGGTATGAAAGTGAACGCAAGTAAGACGAAAGTGATGGTTTTTGAAAGAGAAGAAAGTAAAACGTTATGTGAAATAAGAATAGAAGGGGAGTTGATTGAGCAAGTGGATGAGTTTGTATATTTGGGATGTTTATTTAGTAGGGATGGTAGATATGATAAGGATATAGAACGACGAGTGAACGCAGGAAATAGAGTGAATGGGCTCTACACGCTATTGTGAAGAGTCAGAACGTGTCAAAAAGGCACGTTTAGCACCACAATGCTGTGTTAGTCCCTACTTTAATGTATGGTAGTGAAAGTTGGGTCTGGCAGAAGAAGCATGAGAGTAGAATAAATGCTGTAGAAATGCGGTCATTAAGGAGTATGCTAGGGCTGAATCTGAATGACAGGGTGAGAAATAGTGTGATAAGAGAAAAGTGTGGTTTGCAAGATGACGTTGTGACCAGGATTAAGAAAGGAATGCTTCGGTGGTTTGGTCATGTAGAAAGAATGAACGAAGAAAGAGTGACAAAGCAAATTTATGCTGCAGAAGTGAACGGCAGAGTCGGAAAGGACGCCCTAGACGAAGGTTTATCGACCAAATTGGCGATATATTGAAAATGGGCCAGATTAGGGTACCCTTAACCGACGAGCGTGTATGCGTAGATATATGGATGTAAAGGAGGCGAGAGAGGTGTGCCAGGATCGTGCCAAGTGGAAGTCCGTAGTCTCTGCCTACCCTCTGGGTGACAGGCGTGACTGTTTATGTTATGTTATGTTATATAAATATATTACATCAAAACATTAATGGCGTTATAAGTAAGTCAGATCTTTAACTTTAAATCTCAATTCTCTTTTGGAACAGGGTATCCTAGTTGATGTAGTATGTTTAACTGAGCACAATATGTTGAAGGGTGACACCAAATTATTATTCGTAGAAAACTATATACCTGCAGCCTCTTTTTGTCGTAAAAACCGTCATGGAGGTGCCTGTATTTTGATTCACAATCATCGTGAGTTCAAAACCTTAAATTCTATAGAAAAAAATGGTGTTTCGGGTATAATTGAGTGCTGTGCCATAGAACTTACATTACATGGTCTAATAGTAGTGTGTATTTACAGACCACCTCGAAACAATTCACAAAATTTTGATCAGTTTTTTGCTATATTTAATGACATACTTGCTACATTGTGCTTCACAAGGAAAAAATAGTTATATGTGGAGATTTCAATATAAACACTAAAAAAAGAGCAAAAAGCTAACATGCTAAATCAAACAATAATTGGCTATAATCTTAAATTGGCCATTAATAAGCCAACGCGCACTGTAAGTGGGTCTTGTTTAGATAACTTTATACACAATATTAAAGGAAGTAAATATAACATTTTTGAATTTGCTCTGTCTGATCATTCAAGCCAAATGTTAACTTGTAAAGTCAAAGAAACTTGTTCTCTCTCACATTGGTTAATAAAAAGTAGAGATTATTGTAAAGAAAACATGAAAAAATTCAATCAATGCTTAAAATCACTTACTTTTAACGAAGTTTACAATACGACTGATCCAAATTATGCATTCGATTATTTTCACGAATTATTCTACTTATTTTGTAATCTATGTTTTCCATTTATATTAAATATAAAGAGCACCTCGGAAAAAACCTTCCTGGATATCGAAAGGTATAAGAATATGTGCAAAACAAAAAAGAAATTTACTTTGGCAATATAGAAAACATCCGACTACACATAACAGAAAGGAGACAATTTCTTTTTGTATGGAGAATGGGCCCACTACAAATTTTAGGGATACTTAATGAAATGTATGTCGATTTATTCCTTATAATCTATAGATTGCAAAATTAATATTAGTTTTATCGCATCTAAAGGGAATTCAGAGAAATTAAAATATGAATATCACAATAACCTAAAAAGAAACTAAACGCTATTTTTTTTATCTGACTTTACGGCTCTGGGTTCTAGCCCTTCTGAGCCTAAACTAAAAGTTGTTTTCTATTAGTATTGTGAGTTAGAATAGTGTATATAGAATAGAATAGGACAACTAAATAATTAATAGCATAAAACAAAGTTGCAGGTACATTTAACATTTATAAGTACTTTTAGACTGATAGAAAATCCTTTTAGTAGTTCCGGCAAAAAAGGAGGCTATTTTTTACATGTATTGATTGATTAGTGAATATACATCACAAACACCATTACAGTAATTAAATAAATATGATTAAAGCCAAAATGAATAAAAGATAATATGTTCATTTATAATATTACCTTTACATGCTATATACTCGTAGTAAGAAAGATGTTTTAATCTGGTTGTAAAAGGATAAAAACACAAAGTAAAATACCACTGTATTTATTACTGTAATCATTTCAAAAGTAGTCTATTAATAGTGGAACAGATAGGCAGGCGCGGTGTTAAGACTTTATTTTGATATATCTTTGTTGGTTAGTAAAGGTGCAGTGTGTAAACTTTGCTTTAAAATATATTAACTGATTAGTTATTATACCCCAAACACCATTAAAGCCAAAATGACTAGGTAATATCATGTTTATTTATGTTGATAAATATGAAGTGAGATGTTTTAAACTAGTTGTGTAAGGATTACAAAACACATGTATAATTTAATTGTATTTATTATTGTCAGTCATTATCATTCCAAAAGATGTTTTCAAAATAACTTGATAATAACATGTCCATTTATGAAATTGATAGGAATCATAAGGATATTTTATGTGATATAAGACTGTTGTCTTCAATATCCATACTTTTTTGTCTCTGCTTACGAGCAGCACTGCAAGATTTCAGCCTACAAGACATACACATTTATATTCTAAGCAACCCACCTGAAAAAAGTTAATGAATATTGAAACAAGCACACATGCACTTATTTATCTAATATCATTTGCAACCAGTAACACGGTTTTAGGTGCATGTGCGTCCAACAGTGAACTATTAAGGGTGTTTGAAGAGTTTTACCTCTACAGCGATTGAGAAAATAAATAGCACGTAAGATGTTTTGAACTGGTCGTGTAAGGAAAAAAACTCTGTATTGTCACTGTATTTGTTATTGTAAAATCATCACATTCTTAAAGCAGTATTAAAAGTGACACATGCCACCAGGTGCAGTGTCAGGACATTGTTATTAATGTATTGATTGAATAACATGTTTACATTCCAAGCACCATTAAAACCAAAATGACTGGATAGTAACATATCCGATTTTACGATATTAAGCACGAAAAATAAATAGCATGTAAGGTGTTTTGAACTATTTGTGTTAGGATAAAAAACACTGTATTGTCACTGCATTTTATTGTTTATTATTGTAAAATCATCATATTCTTAAAGCAGTCTATTATAAGTATCACAGGCCGCGAGGTGCAGTGCCAGGACATTCTTTTAATATGTGTTCATTGATTAGCATGTTTACATCCAACTGCAATTAAAGCTAAAATGTAAAATTCTCGAGTAGCAGTCTCGTACCGGTAAGCTCAGTGTGGGACGGCTACCCTCTAGTTGGAGTGACGACCGGGTAAGATATTCAAAAAGTCTATGGATGCAGGTGGCTCAGGATCGTGCTTTGTATAATTCCTTGGGGGAGGCCTATAGGCTGTAATGATGAAGAAGTTTTAAACTAGTTGTGTACGGATACGGCTCGACCGGGGTAGGACACGCTCACGGAAAACGCTACCAGCGTAAAATAGTAGCTTAATGCTCCTGTGTTTCGTATGGTGAGTGTAGAGAACCGGAGTCCTTTTTTACTGGAAACGAAGCACTCCATCTTAGTCCTCAGGGGTGACAATGCATCTGCATTTTGATTCTTAAACGAGGATAAATGTAGATGTCTATGAGCCACAGCATCTACTTACCATCAGGTGGACCGTGCTGTTTGTCACACTTATTCTATAAAAAAAACATAAGGAAATTGTCAATTGAAAGAGAGATACGAAAAGGTACCAGAGCATCTATTCAACTTGCTCGGCGTTTATTTATAAATTAGGCGCTTTATTTATAATAAGGCACATAGTAGAAACAGGTCAAGTAAGCAACAATAATTACAAGTTTTATTGATTATTATTTGTCATCATTACAACAATTCGCTGCTGAACATAGGTCTTCCCTAAATTAAATATATAATTTAAAATATTGTATAGCCCTTCCGTCAACTGCCATCGCGTTTCGTCCCGTATGGTGTCGTAAAAGTCGTAACAGAGTAAAATAAAGATACCAGGAGATGCAGCAACATCTCCTATAGAATACAAAAAGCTTTGGTTGCCACAAGCGTAGCAACTGTAGTAAAACTACCATATAGTAATGATGCATATTTATATTACTATATAAATATGCATCATTACTACTTGTGTATAAATTATTCCAATCATTGTGAGGTTCATTTAAGTGGTATTCACAAATACGAGCACACAGTGGCACATAAAATGAGTTATCAATCAGCAATCTCTCTTTTAGGTTAGTAGTTCTTTTAGGTATTAAGAATCTAGATAAATGATTACATAACTTAAAAATACAGTGTCGGGAAGTAGAAGCAGCACGCTTATAACTAGCCACAGAATAGAATAGAATCATTTTTATTCAATATAGATTACAATACATAATACTTATTAAAGGTCATTTTTTACTTTTACCACTGGTTCGCAAAAAAACCTCTGTCCTGGGAAGAATCAGCAAGAAACCCAGCGAGACTTTTTTTTAAAAAAAGCACATTTTACAATATAATTTTTATACAATTGTTTTGAAAACATTTAGAAACAGCATGGTAGCAATCACCTCATTCCCAGGGGTTATTATCAGTCATTTACTCTCTAGTAGTATAATAACCCTTACTAGACAATTTTTTGCTGAAATAATTTAAACCTTTTGATAGAAAAGGTCTGCATATTATAGTAATTGTTGATGCCGCTCTGGAAATGGCAGGAGTTACAGTTACAGGCATAAGGGTGTTTGTTGGATGTTACCGACGTCTTCAATATTCATGAATTGTAATTCCATATCCCTGTTATCATTTGTGTCTCCATACAGTTGTAGAAGCTCTCGGCCGACAAGATTGCAGACTCATTCTAAATGATCCACCTGAAAAGTGTTTTTTTTCATCAACTAACTAAACAGACTAGTTTTACAGTGTCTTCCACCTAAATAATGATATTTATTAATATTTTTTATTTCAATCTTTATTACTAATAAACAGTCTTAATGTCTCTTAAATTATATATAAATAGCATGTACTCTGTTTCTCTTCATAATACTTTTGTAGTAAACCAGATTCCACTAAGGTAAAAAAGAAATAAAATACATCAAATCAGAAAGGTAAACAAGTGAAGTAGTTATTTTAGAATTATAACATTATTTGACTAAGTACAAGTTCCTAGACGTTTTACATTTACACTAATTTCATTTAAGGTAAAAAATATTACTTGTGTATTAAGTACAAAGGCAGACAAATATGGGGTAAGGTAAGGAAGAAGTAGCAACTAAAGAAAAAAAAACTGTGGTTATCGAATATCTCCCCTATAAGGCAATCTGTGGGGGAGGTCTATGTTCAGCAGTAGACTTTTGATAGGCTGTAAAGTTAAAGATAACCTGGTGGTGAATAGCCAAATTGTTTATAGTGCGAGGTGTATGATACTACAAACATCAATCTGTGTGCCAAAGCGATTATGCCAACTCCTCTGGGCAAGCCTATTTCAGGCAGGGGATCACTTACAGGCTATTAAAGTAAAGTAAGTACCTGGTGATGGTATCCACTGCAAAATAATATCTCTTTCTGCTGAGTTCTTAAAATGAGCTCTTAAAATTGAAGATCCACATGGAATACAAATCTTCTAATGGAATGAGCAGTTTCAATACTTTATATTATTTAAGAATATTGCAATATTCTTAGGCAGTTACAACAAACTGCATCAAGTAGATGTAACTGAAAAAATTGGGAATGCAAATAAAAATAAAGTAAAAAATATTAAATTCAGAAAGAATGTACATTACCTACAATCAACAAAATAACATAAAATAATGTAAACAAAATTCTTGCTTCCCTGATGGAGTTTAAATATAATAAACATAAATAGTAGATGTATTTAATTAAATATTAACACTAATATGTATTCCCTAATAACATCCATTTATTTTTATGTTATCTATATCTATAAATATTAAATTCAGAAGGAATGTGTACATTCCTTCTGAATTTAAGCAGCGTCTTCCTATTAACAACTACCAATAAAAAAACTGTGGTTGCCGACTCGTCTACTAAGCATGGCAACTATAGCAAGTATCCTCCTTTGAGGAAATCTGAGGGAAGGTCTATGTTCAGCAATGGGCTTTTGATAGGATGTAACGGTTGTGGATATAGTTACTCTGACAGACACTTTTAACATAGATTTGTGTATATTTTGTTTGATTTTATTTTCTCTATTAATTAAATTAGATTTTACCAATAACATAACACTTCAATACTTTGACACTTCTAACATACTAATAAGAATTGTGTTTGTCATATGTTTTAGGTAATTCAACATAAATTATAGATTTTCCAAAATTCTAGGAGCATTGTTAGTAATATGAAGGGATATTTATTAGTACAAACTTAAAATAATTAAGTACTAAAACATGTATAGATCGTTAAGTGTCTGTTGGTGTGGGTCGTTTATTTTTATTTCTAAAAAATCGTACCATATCTCAATATTCATTATAACCATTATAAATCATTATACTTATACATCATATATAATCATATAATTCATTATAAACGAAACTTAGTAGTTTTCGTTTCCGTAGTATAATATTTTTGGACTAGAACTTCGAGAGTGACAAATATAAGATATATTTCACATAAAAGTTTGAAACTTTAAATCAATTGTAGGTTTTGTACAGTTGAATTCTTCGCATTCCATAAGATAAGATACTCACCTCTTGAGAATCCACAAATATAAGTGTTGGCGCACATCTGCTCCTGTCTCGGCTATATTGTTCTTGCACAGTGCGTTGAAATCCACAAATATTATTTAATTGTTTTCAGTGTATGCTGATCTTCCAGATAAGTAAGTAAGTACAAAAAATAGCAGCCTGACGAATGTCAATGCCGTAAAGTAATAAGATATGATGCTTATATTATGATAATATGGCCGTCGGTTTTTACTACTTTTTTACCCAGCACGGAAGTCAATGACAAAATAGCGTTTCGTTCCACGGTGTCTTTGAACCATGTTATATGATATAAGCTAACACTTTTAGAAATAGGATAAAAATCTCAGTGGTATCCCTTTTTAGTAATAAATATATAATATACAAATAAGTACAAATATAATATGTATATAATAAGTTATCTTGGTAAAAAATACATTTTCTTTTAATAGAAACTGCAAAATGATTCATACACGCATTTTCCCCATGTTACATTAACAGAACACGGAGTATCAAAACCACTAATTTTTAGATTTCTTGATTCCGTTTAGATATTCATAAAATGTATAGGCCATTTATTATAATAAATTGGTAACTTTTTTATGTAATATTAAGGGTCGTTAAAATTTCTAGTGCCCAAAAACGACTGACTCCTTTGTTCAAATGTTACACAAAACGTTTAAACAAAATAATAAAGTTAACACAAAGGGCACAGAATGACTATAAAATCAAAACAGCTTCAAACAAATCTAAAGTTACTTGGTCAATCATCAATTATAATAACAGGAATGTGATTAGAGAGGAAATCAGGCATATCAATAATAATGGGGTGATCATTGATGACCCCAAAGATATCGCAGAGTTATTTAACAATTATTTCATAAGTGGAAATGACAGTAATCTAACAACAATTAATGTTAACCCAAAATACCGAATAGTTATAACTCATTATTTATGAACCAACGACCTTTCGAAATTAATAATATAATTAATTCATTAAAGAATACAAATAGCACAGGTTATGATAACGTTAGCACAAAGGTAGTAAAAAATGTATCAACCGTCATCTCACCCGTTTTATCCTACATCGTAAATTTATGTATAGCCTCTGGAATATTCCCAAATAGATTTAAAAAAACGGTAGTTCAACCTGTATTTAAGAAAAATGACAAGAGTGATGTTGCAAATTATAGACCCATAGCACTCATACCGATATTTTCTAAAATTTTTGAAAAGGTAATAACTCAAAACAAGAAAACAAGTCGGATTTCGAAAGAATAAAAGTATAAATTTAGCTGTCTTTCAATTTCTACGCACTGTAATGTCAAGCCTTAATAATAAGCACTTAGTATCTGCTCTATATATGGATTTAACTAAAGATTTTGACTATGTTAATCACAATATCCTCTTAAGTAAGTTAGAAGCGTACGGAGTTCGAGGAAATGTCTTCAATCTCCTAAAAACATACCTAATAAATCGACAACAATGTACACAAATTACGCGTATATGCTCAAAAACGTATAAACAAATAGTTCATTCATCGTCATATCGTGAAGTAACTCAAAAACTACCACAGGGAAGTATTCTTGGTCCATTATTATTCCTTGTTTATATAAACGATTTACCAAATTATATAAATCAAGATATGGTACTATTTGCAGACGATAGTACAGTAATGTTTACAAGCACAAGCAAAAATCAAATGATATCTGACATAAATCAAACACTGGACATAATAATTCAATGGTTATCAAATAATAATTTATTAATTAATCTAAATAATACAAATCTAATGACATTCAAAATGTAAAAATAATTTAATAAATCTTAATATATGCTACAACGGACAACAAATTAATGTAGTCGAAAATGCAAAATTTTAGGCCTCAAACTCGATTCAAACTTAAAATGGAAATCTCAAGTGGAAGATATTTGTACTAAACTCAACCAGTTCTCTTATACTGTATAGACTTGGAACAGTTGTGAATCAATCTACCGTCATCACTGCGTACCACGGTTATGTAGAATCAGTGTTAAGGTATGGTGTCATCTTTTTAGGGTAACTCTCTGCAATGAAATGATATTTAGAGCCCAAAAGAGATGTGTAAGGGCCATTGTGAAGTTAAAACAGACGGATAGTTGTAAACCATTTTTATTAGTCTGAAACTGTAACACTTCTATGCCTTTATATATATAGAGGTAGCCGTTTTGTTATTACGCATATTCCTTTATTTGAGTGCCTACACAGTAAACGTAATAATCACAAAATATGTTTTCCATCAAACAAAACAGCCCAATTTAACAACAGTATATTTTGTATGGCCTCAATTTATAACCATTTACCATTACACATTTGAAATGCTCCAACATAGATAAGTTTAAAATACGATTGAAGCAATTTCTTGTTAATAGGGCATACTACAGTGTGAAAGAATATCTCGAAGACAAATATGAAATTCAATAATTGACTGTTACATGACTCAGAATAAATAAATTGACTTGACTTATATAATATTATCTAAACTGACTTATCGCTATTATTTTTGATTATGTATTATATGAACTCAAATTGTAACTAGAGCATGTTTAAGTAACTTAATATAAAAATAATAAAATGTGATGGATATTGCATGCCAAATGGCGGAATATAGCTGTACTAAAAGTTTGTTCTATAAGTGATAAACTACGTAAACACCAACTGTATCAACCTATATTCGCAATAAACGATTTGAATTTGAATTTGAATTTGTTATTCAATAATGGTAAAACTGGTTTACAGAGGTAATAAAAGAAAAGGAAAAGGCACGGCGATATACAGGAGAGTCTTCGTGGAGCATTGGTAGGAGTTACTTGTCTCAAAAAACACATTGTGAGTATAGTATTAAAGTATTACCGTTACCATTACCATTACAGCCTATTAAATTCCACTTCTGAACATAGGCCTTCCCCTTAGTTTGCCTTATAGTGGGGATATTTGCCATAGTTGCCACGCTTAGCAAGCGGATTGGCGGCGGCAGTTTTTATTTTTAGTCATTGCTAAAGACGCTGCTGTTGTTGCTTCCCTCTGTCGTCTCGTATTAAAGTATTAACAACTATTAAAGTACTAATAGAGCGGTTTGCGTTTCAATAATGCATCCCGAATTAGAGAAAAGCCTACACTTATAACGCCAAGATAAAAATATAATGTGATACACATATTTGTGTCATTGTGACGTGACCCGGAGGTTTTGAAAAGTATACAATTTTTCCTCTTTGCACTTCTGGCAAGTACTAGTGATTTTTCCGGACCGATACGATTTGGAGACATTCAAGAATAGAGCCAGTATTTTTAAATGGCCGGCAACACACCTTTAATTTCTCTGCTGCTATAGTTGTTCAAGGGCGACAGTAGTCACTTGTACTTGTATATATAAAAAAAAGTCCAACGAAGAAGTAATCACTAGAGTCGCGAATGTAACCTATGTTTAGCAGACTTAAAAAGAGAAAGAGGGTCACAACGACTGTTCTTGTTTATGCATTGTACTTAATATCTTTGCCAATTGTGAAGCGATTGTATTATTTTACTTTACCTAGTAAAATAATCAATACAATCGCTACCTAACGGGTCCCAATAAAAGAAGATAAATTTCCATCCTGAGATTGACCAAGTAGGTGATAAAAAATTTATTGTAACTATTTAGATGAAAGTTATTACCTCAAAATGGTCAAATAATTAAACTTTAAAAATGTAGGAACCAACTTCCAAAAACTAAACGTTATAAAATAATTTCTACATAAACTTTCTAAGCTAAGACATACTGTATCGAAAAATTAAAGGTTCGACTGCATAAGCTATTATATTATGGACATTATTTCATTGTTTTAGTTCTTTTGTAGTCAGTTCGTACTTTTTGAGTTTATTACCTTTATTTAATTTTAAAACTACAAAGGAAAGTTTGACAAGGAGAATTAATAATTCAACATTAATTGAAAATTGAAAATTTATTTATTTTCTCACCACAAAACCACAAAATATATTAACACTAAAATTAATAACTATTAAACAAGAATGGTTGTGGTTGTGGATCGCTGGTGTCTGAAGTAGGTAATTAAAACCTGAGGCCAGGCCTCCATCTTAGTTACCAATAATCACTAAGCTTTTAAGGTAAAAATTATAAATATAGATGTGACTGCGAAATTTATGAGTGCGTGCGCGAGTGTGTTTGTGTGTGTGTGTGTGTGTGTGTATATGAAGAATACAATAAAAGTTTATTTGAGAATATCAAGAAGACATTCAGTTTCCGTGTACGATTGATTTAAAAGCCATTCTTTCAGAGTGCAATTAAATTTAAAGTGATTAAATGAGTGTAGGAATAATTTCTGATGCAATTTATTATAAAGGTTAGGGCCAAGGAATACAAAACATCAATGACTGAAATAGTTATTAAGAGGAATCGCTTTGGCGACAAGATGATTGCGTCGTGCAGCGTTCTTATTATATTATGTTAAGGAGTGCTGCTTAAGAGCTGTATACAATATAAAAAGTTGCCGTACAGTTAACACTTGGCAATGCTCATAAAGTAGTTCTGTAGAATATAAGCGAGGTTTAAAACAACACACCCTTACTAAAGCTCAGAGAGCTTTACTAAAGGTGTGTTGTTTTATTTGCACGTTTAATTTGCATAAAGACTGGTTTAGTAGCCCTACCCCAGGTAGATACACAATAACCTAATATCGATTGGCACAGGGCATAGTAAATCATTTTCGTAACACATGTGTCGGCAGAATGTCGAAAGTCTTTAAAAATGTAAATTAACTTTCGTACTCTAGCAGATAAGTGTTCAATATAGTCTTTAAATGATAAATTGCTGTCAATTATTATGCCAAGATACTTAATAGAAGTAACTTTTTCTAATTAATACACATTGTCGGTTGTAGTGTTGCTAGTTTGTGATGAAGTATTAATTATTATACTACGTGAATTTGCTAATGCTTGAGGACTGTTTCGTATAAAAAAATTTAGTACTTTATTTTTGGTTAAATTTATTGTTAGTAGGTGGTTATTGAGCCATTTTATAGCAGTATCAAATCCTTTTTGCGCTCGATGGTATGTTTCACTCCAAGTACTGGCCGAAAAAATACGTGCTGTATCATCAGCATAAGTAAATATGGAACCACTTTCTAGACATAGATTACACAAGTCGTTAATATACACCAAAAATAAGATCGGACCAAGGATACTACCATGAGGTACAACATATGTAATAGGTTAAGAGGTACTCAAGTATGAGCCAATTTTGACACACTGAACCCCATTTGTAAAATAACTGTGAAATAGGGATAGCTGGAAGCCTCTTATTCCCAGGCAGTCAAGTTAGAAATCAAGACAGAGATCGAAATTGTGTCAGAAGCTTTGTCAAGGTCTAAGAACAGGGCGACTCATTTTTGCTTATTATCAAGTTTAATAACAATATGATTTACTAATTTGTATACAGCATCGTCAGTGGATAATTTCTTTCGGAAACCAAATTGATTAACAGATAAAATTTTACGGAATTCCAAATTGATAAGTCTTGAGTTTAGGATTTTCTCAAGTACCTTAGACATTGCGGATAACGCTGAAATTGGCCTGTAGTTTTCGAAACAATTCCGATCACCTGACTTAAAAACTTTGCGATGAAAAAAACGATTGCAATGCAGTGGACGATATGAATGACAAGCTCGTGGAAACTGTCCATGCGGTCGGAGCTAAGTTTTGCAAGACCCGCCGCAGAAGAACACAAAAACTCTCCGATCACACTCTTAATCTCATGGCTGTTAGACGGGAAATGAAGCTGCAATCTTCAGTAGATTTGATAGCATACAGGCAACTGAACAGACAGATCTCCAAATGCATGCGGCGGGACTTGCGCAACTTCAATACAGCTCGTATTGAAGAAGCGATCGAGCGGAACCAGGGCTCCAAAGTCTTTGCCAGAGATCTGTCTGACAGAAAGAGCCAACTGTCGAAGCTGAAGACCGAGTCTGGCAGCTTCGTTTCCGGGACACCTGAGATTTTGAGTGAGATTGAGAGGTTCTATGGGCAGCTGTACACATCATCGTTGGAGCCACGCAGAAGTGTAACGATCAAGAGCGAGTCTTATCCGACACTATTCCGATGATATCCCGGACGTCAGTCTGAGCGAGATTAGAATGGTTCTCCAGCACCTTAAAACAGCAAGGCCCCAGGCGAGGATGGAATTGCAGCGGAGCTTCTGAAGCGGGTGGAAAACCGGTGCGAAGTCCTTCAAAGCTCTTTAATTCCGTCCTACATGGTGGCACTACACCGGAGGCGTGGGCAAGTGCGGTGGTCTTGTTCTTCAAGAAGGCGACAACTCTCTTGAAGAACTACAGACCGATTTCCTTCTGAGCCGCGTCTACGTGCTGTTTTCGAGTCATTACAGATCGTCTCGCGCAGATTCGACGACTTCCAGCCTCCCGAACAAGCCGGTTTCCGAAAGGCTTTAGCACCATAGACCACATACATACCCTTCGGCAAATTGTACAGAAGTCCGAGGAGTACAATTTGCCACTATATCTGGCGTATGTGGACTGTAGAAAGCGCTGATTCCGTCGAAATTTGGGCGGTGCTGCAGTCCTTCAGCAGTGCCAAGTTGACTGTCGGTATATCGAAGTGCTGAAGTGCTTGTACAGTAGGGCTAAGATGGCTATCTGGTACAGAACCAGAGTACAAAACCTATCCAACTGCAGAGAGGTGTAAGACAGGGTGACGTTATATCCCCGAAACTCTTCACCG
>JAGSMP010001293.1:0-115789 GCA_029286625.1 Parnassius orleans | reverse complement strand
TGGAAAACCGGTGCGAAGTCCTTCAAAGCTCTTTAATTCCGTCCTACATGGTGGCACTACACCGGAGGCGTGGGCAAGTGCGGTGGTCTTGTTCTTCAAGAAGGCGACAACTCTCTTGAAGAACTACAGACCGATTTCCTTCTGAGCCGCGTCTACGTGCTGTTTTCGAGTCATTACAGATCGTCTCGCGCAGATTCGACGACTTCCAGCCTCCCGAACAAGCCGGTTTCCGAAAGGCTTTAGCACCATAGACCACATACATACCCTTCGGCAAATTGTACAGAAGTCCGAGGAGTACAATTTGCCACTATATCTGGCGTATGTGGACTGTAGAAAGCGCTGATTCCGTCGAAATTTGGGCGGTGCTGCAGTCCTTCAGCAGTGCCAAGTTGACTGTCGGTATATCGAAGTGCTGAAGTGCTTGTACAGTAGGGCTAAGATGGCTATCTGGTACAGAACCAGAGTACAAAACCTATCCAACTGCAGAGAGGTGTAAGACAGGGTGACGTTATATCCCCGAAACTCTTCACCGCTGCATTGGAAGACAATTTATTAGGTGTGGCAAAATTGAAGCCCACCTTCTGCAGGCAGCCATCGCAACATGGCACTTTGTGAACAGGCACGTTGTCGTGCAGAAGAAGGATTCCTTTGAACAATTTTAAATTGTTCTAGGATTGAAGCGTAGTAATTTCCGGTTATGGAGACACCTTTATCTTTATAATTAATCAATAGAATTCCTTCTGAGTCCCAAAAGACTGTCGCCATGATTTTCCCAGCCCATTGTGCCACCTTAAATTTCTTGGGTGGTAATTCAGCGACGTCCGCATTTATTACCTACCTACCCATTCCGCGATCTTAAAAACGCACCTTCGTAACTCATCTGTACACTGATTTGCGTATAGGTGAACACCGTCACAAAAAACTAACATTCGAATATAATCGGTATCACCATCATCATCATCATCATCAGTTATCATCACCATCATCAGTTGCCATCATCAGTTATCATCATCATCACCTCCCTTTTTTCTGTTCAGGCCCACTGGCGTTCTGTGATGTTACAGCACTAACATCATACAAAATAGAGAGGTACCGTTGACACTGCTGTCCGTTGTCGGTCAGAATATTTTGCGTCTGGCATAAGCGAGATAGTTACACCGCCAGCTTTCAGAAGTCATAATTTTTCTGTCATTTTCCATACAAATGATTAAGAACTTATTTTCGATAGTTAGAGAAATTTCCATCAAATAAATTAATGAAACAATTGAAGTATTGCATGCCTTAAGCGCAAAGCGCGTAGGTATGTTCTATTAGCGCCTAAAATCAAGATTCCAACGTTTTGTCGCATAAAATCGTATCTAACAATCATATTGAACATATAAATTATATAAGAATTTTTATTAATTATTTACATAACATAATATACAATATTTTATTATATACAATATTAAAAACTATAATAAAAAAAACTAAAACTAGTAATTTAATCATCAAACAGTCCTATTCCCCGTTGTATCGTGCCAAGAACGCTGGCTGAGTTTCCGCTGAATGGCTATATTTAGCCTTGAGCGAGAAAGAGCCAGCCCTCTTATCACTAGCAGCACGACCAGCCGCGGATGGTTCCTAAGAACTTCACCGCACGTGGACCCCACGGACCGATAGTCTCTACAGCAAATGGCACAAATATGTAGTCATCTCTCAGAGACTCATACTTGCGCCACTTACTCAGTTTAGCTACCTCTGATGCCGCCCCGGCTCTAAACGAGGTACCCCTGAGATAAGAGGCCGCCAAAGTGTCTACGCAAGTAGCATCCCACACTAGGGCTTTACCTAAAAAACACATTGTCAGAAAGATAAATGATTGTTGAACTTATTAATATATTTTTTTAAATCGATTAATTGCTATTTTTACATAAAAAAGGGTTATTTATTGGCTTATGGTGTAGATTTATCAAGTCCGCATGGAGTGGTAAACACTATAACTTTTGAAAATATCAATTGTTTAACTCAATCTTTTCTTTAATCTCTTCATCTATCATATGGGAAGCCATGGAATGTAAATGGCAGTTTAATTTTGTTTTGTTTAGTTATAATTAATTTTTTTCGGCTGCGAAATCTCGAAATTTTCGGTGTGTTAGCAGCCTTGTATTAATTTATTTTACTAAATACACTTGGGGGAGGCCTATGTTCAGCAGTGGACTTGTGAAGGGCTGCAATGATGATGATGATGATGATGATGATGATGATGATGATGATGATACGTCTTGGACTTTATGGAGTAATCTAAAGGTGTACTTCGGTGAATGCTACTGGAACTCCTCGAGGAGTAGGACTAGATGTGCCGAGTTTGGCCTCGTTTTGTTAGTTATGATGAGACCTTACCTCCGGACTTGATAGAATGACCTGAAGGTGTACTTCGATGAATGCTACTGGAACTCCTCGATGAGTAGAACTAGATGTGCCAAGTTTGGCCTCGTTTTGTTAGTTATGCTGAGACCTTACCTACGGACTTAATAGAATGACCTAAAGGTGTACTTTGATGACTGCTACTGGAACCCTTTGACGAATAGAACTACAATTTATATATTTTTTAATTTTTCACGATCACATGAGCATTATGAGTCGTGTAATTATTGATTTTCCAGCTTTTTATTTAAATTTAAATTTGACATAACATTATCGGAAAATTTGAAGTATAATAATAATTATAATGCTTTTAGTGAAAACTTGTGTGTAATTAAACTACTTTAAAAATTTACGTATAATCATGTTATACGTAATTTTTTTAATGCGCTTAAGGCATGCACAATCGGACTTACCAATGATTTTTTTTATTCATACTATTGTAATTTTTAATTTGTTATAGCCGTAATAGCTCAGAGGGTAAGCGCTCGCTGTAAATTTGGAAGTTCGCAAGCAACCCGGGTTCGATCCCCACCGGCATGGATGAATTGTTAATTGCAATTTTAAGTGCTGGTTTACAACGTGCTGGGCGGTAATGGAAAAAACATCGTGAGGAAACCTGCATATTTGAGAAATAACAAAAAAAATATAACGAAGACATGTGAAATCCGCCTACACGCATTGGGGTAGCGCAGTGGATATTTCCTTGCCCTAAAACCCTCTCAGAAATCAGAAGAGGCCTGTACCCAGCAGTGGGACGTATAAAGGGTGTAACTTTATGTTATATTTTATTCTATGACGATATAATTTTTGAGGATTTGAAAATCTGCCCATATCGTATCTTTATAAAACGTTGTTTTTATGTACGGGAATTTTTAAAGAAATCAAAATCTGTAATAGATTTTTACTATGAAATTGCTGTTCTGCAGTACTGGCCATTTAAATAAAAATAGTTTTGTTTGGCCAACAATTTAATTTCAAATTAATTTTATTTAAAAACTTGGAATCCTTTTTAAAATTAGTCATTTGTTTATTGTATATTGTTATGTTTTAATCACATTTGAATCTTTTGTCATCATGTATATGATAAAATTAAAGTATTAGAAATATGTACCGTCGGCAACAAGCGGTACAAGGCACGCAACATAAACGACGTTAATTTACGGAGCGAATAATTCATCAATTTTCAGAACGGAATGTTCTGGAAATTTTGACCTGAAAATGAACCCGTGGTCGTCTGAAGTAACTGTGTTAATCTGTGATAAAGGGGATTTAATCGTCACGAAGGCAGATTGACGATAACTTTGGTCAACAATAACGAATTAAAGGCGATTCTGGAAGCTGATGATACTCAATCTACGCCTGAATTGAAAGCAGCTTTCAACGTTAGCATCAAAACAATATTGGTTCTATTTATGTCAAATTAAAGCCAAAAAGCTTGACAAATGGGTTCTAATGAACTCAATTGAAGTTTCTACGCGTCGAGACCTGCCTTGCACTGCTCAAAAGCTAAATATATTTTGACCTTGTAGTAGCGGTGAAAGTATATACGCTACCCCAATATCGTACCGTTGATGTCGTAAGAGGTGACAAAGAGAATCAAACCAGGAGACAGGCAGCAGCATCTTCCTAATAACAAAAAAACTGTAGTTGCCTGCTAAGCGTTGTAACTTTTGCAAATGAGGCGGAAGTCCTAAATTCAGCAGTGGACTTGGGCTGTAACGGTGTAGTATGTTGCCCTGAGAGCGATTATTTCAGCTTCATAGCCACAGCCACTTTGTTTCTTACGTCACCCACGAGACGAATTACGGTGATAGATTGCACTTATGCCATTTTAAGTAGAAATAGGGAATTATATTTTTCAATGTTAAGTGATGTTATGTGCAAAATCGAATCTTGATAAATTATTTATTTAGTTGATTAATATAAGATCGTTTACAATATGGAGTATAATATTTTGATGTTTCAGATTGCCTGTTATATGCCAAATAGCTTTTAGGCAGGCAGACACGCTTACAGTAGAAACCTTAATTTAAGGTTTTTGGAGGCATATCAAGTGAATAATGTTATATTTATTTGTGATCTAAGATTTTCGTAACCCTTTTCAAATATCGTGACAAGGGTTACGAAAATCACACTAACATAATGTTTTTATAGAAAATTATTAATACTTTGTAAAATGAAACTAAAATGCGATGGAAATAACTTATTTTTGGTTTTGCTCATAAACGAAACTTTAAATTTTCCATGAACCATACTATTTTTATAATTCGAGATATTTGAACAAACTGTATAAATGCTCGCTATTCTTTCGTTAAAGGCATCACGTTTCTTACCTCTTATTATTTTTTATTTTTTTTTATTTATTTATCCTTTATTGCAACACAACAACTAGGGGTTACAAAGGGCGGACTTAATGCCCTATGGCATTCTCTACCAGTCAACCTTACGAAAAATTGAATAAATAAAAATGTTGGCAGGTGCAAATTAAAGACAATAATAAAACATAACTTAGAAAGAAAAACAGTTCAACTATACTAAATACATTACACAATACAAAACTACCTAATTTTTTTTACACCTAAGCTTCCTAAAGTTTAAATGATTGAATCTGAAGTAGATTCTGTTACTTGTTATTTGAAATATTTAAGATAAGAATTATATATATATAGTTACATGTGAATCTTATCATACAACCCTGAAATACTCTATAATATATAGTCTTACTTATGCTATGCTTCATACAGTGTTAAATATATGCAGTTAGTCAGTAAATGTGTAGTTTATACAATAAGATTTCATCAATTTTATTAAAAATCAATTATTTTGTTATCAAAAACATCAGCAACAAAACAACCAGTCAAGTTACAAAGACTTGTGTGGCAAAAATAAAGTCTTATGAATAATTTAACGTCATATTTACTTTTTGTATTACTGGTAGTCTGTCTAAAACCTAAACTAAACGAAATACAAATTGACGGATGGAATTCATAATTAGAGATACATTAACATAATATGATGAAATTAGATTAAAACGAAAACAAAAATTAATAAAAAGCATAATATTATAACATAATAAATAAAAATAAACTAATCAGGTCACTGATCAAAAAATGTTAATGCATAGAATTTTACTGAACAGGTAAAAATGAATGCTTTTACAAGTTATTTCTTCCAGTCAATATGTTTTACTGGCGCGTAAGCTATGGTCTCTTAGATTTATACATCTCGCGTATCGAGGTTCAATTAGTCAACTAGCTCTGAAAGTAAGCAATTATTGTAGAATTTTACTAAAGAACTCTCCATGTTCTTCTTCCAGGACTGGTAGTCTCTTTTTATGATTACGTATTTTATGTTACCTTCATCTGTCCAAATGGCAAATACACACATGTTTTGGCCAGTTATTGGCCCTGAACTTGGAACTACCATCTGTTTTTTGTGTGAACTGTGACATCAGATTTATACACCGAAAAGTAAATTTTCTTTTGTTTGATTGCTTCTACGGGTTCCATATTATAATCGGATGATGGGCACTTCACTTCTACAATACCAAGTTCATATTTGCTGCCTGGAGTAGCAACCAGAAATGAAAATTCCTGATCTATGAATAATCTAGTCTTGTATATTAACATTTAAAGGCCTTTATAATTCTCGGAATGCTTTATGCTCGTTGTTCTTGCTATGTTTTATAGGTGTCACATTGCTTAAATCGTAGCTATACAATATTTACGTAACAAGGGATCACAATTGATATTTTCATGGCGCTTGCAAACTCTGGCAAACCATGAAGCTGTCAACTTTTTTCTTCTAGTTTCTAGCGAGAGCGAGTTTGCACTCTATAAAATAGTGCTCCATTTAATTTAAAAAAATCTGCTCTGGGGACTTTACCAACAGTAATATTACCATAAGGTCGAGGATTTCAGATACAAGCATAGGTATCTCCATAAGCAAGCAAATTTGAATAAATGAGTCCGTAGTCTAAAAAACCTTTCACATGTTGAACCCACAAAATTTCTTAAAAAATTTATGTTAAGTTGGCTCAATACCTTTGTTTGCTGATCGGGAACATGTGACAAAATATTTATTTTTCGCCCCTCAGTACAGGATTTCTTTACTGTACTGGCCACCCATTTTCGCATAAATATTGTCATCCATCAAAAATAATTATAAAATAACTTACTAAAGGACTAAGACTTGTCGATAACACTAAAATCGTGCACTATTCTCGTATGCAGGCTTAGATTCTGCAACGTTGCCTTTTAAAAAAAAGCAGGCACTGTTTTTGAAGGTCCCTAAGTCGTATCGACAACTTATCACTGGCTTGCTGGTTGTAGTCGTTATAGTCGATTCCACAAGGAAGTTGATATAACTTTAATATGATTTCCTTATAGAATCATTGCAAAGTAGAACGTTAAATAGCGATTTAATAATTAATCACCAAATAAATAATTAACTTTTCACACAATACTTTTACATAATATGTTAAATTTTTACAAAATGATTTACTTTTTCCACAATAATTACATTTCAGTAGATTTATAAAAGTTTAAAAAATCGTACTGCAACGTTAACGTAATTTTAGGGTTACATTTAGTTAGCTGTTAGGTTCTTAGTTGTTATAATTAGATTCATGAAGTTAAATTTCAATGGAATTAGGACTTTATGTAAAGATTATTGTTTTAAAAAACAAATAAGTAAAAAAACAAATAAGTAAAAAAAAAATGATTAATCTGTTTCAAGAAGCAATGATAAACAATAAAAATATCGCCTCCGCTTTTTAATCTAGGTAAGACACATCATTATTGTTTTATGTTTACGCGGATCTTAGGTAAATAATTTCTTTTTGATTGAGATCATGATGAAGAATCAAAATGCAGATGCTTTGTCACCCCCGAGTACTAGAATGTAATGCCTCGTTATCAGTGAAAAAAGTCTCCGGTTCTCTACACTCACCATACGAAACACAGCAGTATTAATTTTCTATTATACACTGGTGTTTTGTGAGAGCGTGGTCCTCCCCCGGCCGAGCCAACTCATTCGTGCTACAACTATAATATGGCAGCATGGCTCTACCACTTGTACATTTTTCAACATAAAAAATGTATGTACCTACAATTAATTTGACTGAAAAATAGTTTTTTTTTTGTTTGGGATTTGAACCTACGACCTGCTGCGCCCACAACCAAATGCAAACCCATGTACTAACGATCCGTCATACAATTTATTCTAGTGTAAATATTATATCGTTTAAAAATCACTCTAATAGATACCGCAATACGAAAAAAATACTGGAGACTCTACAATTTTTATCTCTAATTCATTCTGCGTAAGCTGACATATAAAATATTTGCAGAAATAGAGCTCGACTCTACCATACATATATCATCTTTATAAAGAAGTACATTAGTCTACATACGCTCGAGATTAAGACTACGTTCCTTAGTAAATACGACATTACTATATTATTTGAGACAATTTAGAGTGGCATTGTCGATAAAATTTTAGAATTCAATATTACGTAAAAGCGTCCCACTTGAATTTTTAATCAAAATAAATTATACAATTTTTTTGCCGTTTGTTTACAGTGAAAGAAAAAAAAATTACCCCATTTCATCCTGTGGATGCCGTAAGGGACTAATATGGTATATGCCACAAATATATTATGGGTTCCGACAGATGGCGGGATAAGCATCTCACCTTCTCCAGACTTAAAATAATCAGACCAGCGACGGGGAGCAGCTTGAAAAGTACGAGACGCAGTCGTTGTACTAGTGTACATCAATCGTCTAGCTGCCTTCCAAGCGTGATATATATACGTGGTAGATCCATGCTAATTCTATATCAATAGTACAGTTGTAGCACGAATGGGTCGGCTCGACCGGGGAAGGACCACGCTCTCACAGAATACCAACGTAAAATAGCAGCTTAACGCTGCTGTGTTTCGTTTGGTGAGTGTAGAGAACCGAGACCCTTTTTATTGGAAAAGAGGCATTCCATCTTAGTCCTCACGGCTGACAACGCATCTGCATTTTATTCGCAAACGAGGTTAGATGTAGATGTCTATGGGCCACAGCAACCACTTACCATCAGGTGGACTGTGTGCTCGCTTGTTACCCTTATCCTATAAAAAAAAACTAAAAAAAGCGTGACTATTAAGTCATTCCTCTTCAAGAAGGACGTACTGATAATAATGGAAAATTATTTTATGTAGTCTTTTTTATAAAAATAATTTGTATTTTCTTGCACTGACTGAAAATAGATAATGATTTTTTCAACCAAAGCACTGGCTCATATCACACAACGGCCTCTTCAAGTCCACGGCTGGACAAGGATTCCAATAATGCTCTGAGAAGCAAGCATTAATGGGAAGGTTTGCCCATAATCAGGCTATACAGGCAATAAAGCTCCCCTCTATATTATAAAGTCAGTGACGGTATTTTCCGCTGTTAGCGACAGTCGTCTTCAGACTTAGAATTCAATATTCTAGACTGAGAAACTAAAATGCGAGATTAAATGGGGTGATAGCTTATTTTAAGCCTTTCACCACACTGCATATGAAAGGATGTGTGTGTATATGTCTGAATGTTTTGAACTTTTGTTTTGTAAGTTAATGACCTTTTCTATAATATACTGAAATAGAAATAATGTCTAGACTTCAAGCCATTTTCATTCGATGTATGATTGCACAAAAAATACCGAAACATGGTTCTATTTAAATCGATTCAGTAACCATTTTATGGAAATTTGATATTACCGAATTACAGCTCGACCAATTTATTCTAAATAAAATGAATCTTAATATCTAATTTACGCTTTCGTATGTAATACGGTTAATAGTAGCCAACGTGTAGACTTCTCGCCAGCCCTCGTCTGTTATTAACGATCATCACCACAATTCACTCTATTAGATAAGAGACGTTTAAGGTTTTACGAGTAAAGTTTTCCTAACAAGGAATGATATGAACCTTATTGTACAATTTATGCTTGTCCATTCAAAGCAAAATTCAATGCAAAACAAAGTATGCGTAGTTCCCTATAAAATAGGCTACGGTTCTCGTCATTTACCATACGAACAAACTAGGATTATCCTATTGTTTCACGCTGATCGTTTCTTCGTTCGACTGTTTGGTGCTGCAGCTATTTTCAGGTGCAGTTAGATATTTTAGTCTAATCTCCTTAAATTCATATTTTTATAAAACTAAAGTAACAAACGAAATTACAGCTCACCTGATGGCAAGTGGCTAGTCCATAGACACCAGAAAATATCCACACCGTTAGTACTAAAATGGAATGTCTAACAGCCTGTAATTATAGCTCTCTACACTTTAAACTGGAACACAGCAGTAAAGCACAGCTATTTGGAAGTAAAATAGGTGAGTGTGGTAAAAAGCGTACTCCCAGGAAAAATGAGTTAAGTACTTTGGTAGTTTTTTGGTAGCAAGACGTAAGCAAGACATTCTCATATTAACTTGTACAAGCAATAATCTGTGGTGGATCATACCGCATAAAAATTAGGATAGCGTGTAATAATGGTCACCGGTATTGTAATATACTCGTATGTAACCGGGTTATATAAATAGTGTGAAATAAAATATTAGAACGCGCGGTTTATATTTGGATGTGTTTTTATTTACAATATAATTATTGCGAAAAATGCCTTAATGTCTCCTCTCCTAGTGCTATATTTGTTACAAGTGCAAGACTGAACGTAAAAATTTTTGTCACACTGATTAACCTGATTCCAAACTGTTCAACACGTTAAATATATAGTAATAGAAAATATTTTATGAATATTTTCAGAATTACTTAATTACCTTAAAAAATCTTTACTGTAATTTCGTACCTAGTCACTTAGAATATGCTTCTAAAATAAAAATATGCCTGTAAATATATTATAATCTACACGCATTAAAAGGAGAAACGATTCGTCCGTTATCTGCAACTAAGTGTTAAGACATTTTCTACCACGCAATACGTCCAGAAGGTGGTATTACAGTATCTTGGGGTATGTGTAATATGGGTGTCTTCAAGGCAAGAGTGAATAGGCTTTTGCTAAGTCAGTGCGCTTCACCAACTTAAGCTACATCACCACTTACCACCAGGTGGGATTGTAGTTAAGCGCTGGCTTAGTATAATATAAAAAAAATCTTCTAATGCGTAACCACTTTTAATATTATATTTTAGTTGTTTGAAGTTGATTGCAGTTGTCCGTGTGCTGTAGTAGCTCCTCTTACCATCAAGAGGTTTGTTTTTTGTGTGATACTAAAGTTTTGTAAAAGAAATATAGTGGCGATAGCGGAAACTTTTATTAGCCTACAGTTAATATTTTCCATATATTTCGTATTTAGCTGTAAGTTTTTCGATGAGGTAATCCATATAAAATTACAGTAGGATATGAAACTGTATTCTTATCATAAAAAAAAAAAAAACTATAAGAAATATTCATTACTTTGTAATTTTAAACATTTTATTTTAGTAACATTGTTTGGTATATTTAATTTGTTATATTTTTGTCTGTAAAAGATAACTTAAATATCTAAAATTAAGATAACTGAATACGACTACGATTCAAATCAACACTGCAAACACGTTCTGTATCAACATTTATCCCATATCATTTGGTAATAAAACAGCGCGGGTAAACAACCATTAATTTTGTTCGCAGTTTCCAGAGTGGGTCACGAATAAACATTATTACACATTTTGGTCATATTACTGTATATTTACTTTTGTCAATATTATCGAATATTATATATTCATATTAATGTAAACTGTAAGCTTTAGATACATTTTGGCAATTAAAAGAAATATATTCCTATTTAAATTGACCAACGTTAAAAGTGAAGCGGTGTAAGAATATTCACTACCCACTCCTTGAGTGTCGTAAAAAGAGGACAGAGGGAAAATGAAACAGGAGATGGGCAGCAGCATCTTCCTGACAACAACTTAATATAATACAAAACTGTGGTTGCCAATCCGCATGTCAAACGTGGCAAACTATGATAACGATGATGAAGACGTAATGGATGAATGGATGGATGGAAATAGATGCAGTTGATACAGTTTTTCCATTTGTTGTTTCTCTTTTTCGACGTATAAAATCAATAATCGCTTTTCAAGTTACGATAAATCGATTAACAGACATTTAACAATAATTTTATAAGTCGTTATTCATTTTAAGCGTTTACTTTTATTGTAAATATGAAATGGTTTAAGAGTCACTGAGCGGCAGACTTACGGTATTTCAATAAGCTTCACGTTTTTTTCAGTTAATCCTCTGTACCTGAGGTACATGAAATGGGGACTCTTTAGTTTGACCGGCGGTCGATATAGAGACAGACGCTCAGGTGTTAAAGGTGTAAAAAAGTTACCAAAAAAAAACGTGATAGTAATAAGTCTGCCGCTTTGACATCTTGAAATATTCAATAAAATTTACTGAAAAATAACATTGGCAGACATCTATAGCGTTCTGTTATAGATTGTCAATGTTAAGTAAAATGCTTAATAATCATCTTAAAGTGATTAGGTAAGTGTCTCATCAAAACCGCGGTGTCAGCATTAAGGGACACTACTGCCCAGCTCCTCGGAGCGCCAGTCCTATCTCAAACGCCGATCGTTACCATCTCTTGCTTTCGTGTCTGCCAGTTCGTAATTCTAGTTCATAATTCTAGTTCATATTTCGTAATTAAACGTTTATTTGTGCAGCTCATTTAAAGTCTTTTTAAAAACCACCGAGGAACCCGTATAATATTTGAGTGGCAGCGGTGGGATGCGAAAATCCCCTACAACTACGCTCCGAAGAACTTACTACGTCATAATAGCGTTCCTAAAGTGAAGTGCCAAAGTGCTAAAATGCCAAAGTGCTAAAGTGTTTGTACAAAATCATTAATTATCATCTCTCCATCCTCCGTTGGAAAGGTCTCCAGCAACCACTGTTCCACGGTCCGCAGTCCACAGTGATCTGTGGAAACGATGCTGATCATCATCATAGCAGCTACGTTCCTGTGGTGATTAAAACAATCTACTATTCCTTGTGCGAATACCAAACTATCTCATTGCGCGTCCAACTTAGGCTGATAAGACTCGCGCTCGACTTTGTTTTGACTACGCGCTGCGGCAGCTCACCTACAAACGTCTATAGTGTATAAGTAAGCTAGCATAAGGAGGACCTGACCTTTTTATATCACTCTTATTCTTTTTTTTTTTTTTTGTTTTGTTGTTTTTTTTTGTTGTTTTGTTTTCTGTGTTACTAAACCATGACTTCTAAATCTGAAGATGGCGCTAGCGGCTCTAAGGCCCCAAATTAGAAATCGACGAAAAATCGAACTCAGTATTCTTTTTAAGTTCATCAAACCCTTCGACGGATCGCGAGAAAAATTAAATCCGTTCATTACTGTCAAAGCGCTTTCGAAATTGCTACAAAATCGCAAAACCCATTCTGTTCAAATTTATACTAAGTCAATTAGTTGACAAAGCCGAGAGCACGTGTAGTATTAAAGACTTCGATTCTTTCGAACAGTTCATTGATTTCATTAAACAACAATTTGGTGAGAGAAACATGCTCACCTACTCACGGAGCTCAAGACTGTAAACAGAGCCCGACCGAGACAGTTAATCAGTTTGCACTAAAATTGAAACGTGCTACTGAAATTACTAACGGAAATAAATATTTCTATACCAACCAAAGAAAAACAGAACTAGCAGGACGTGTCGCTGCCGCAGGATCTCTCTCTCCACACTTTGGGACTCAATCCTCGCATCTCACAAGTAGTCAGATGTCGTAACCCTGACTCACTGAACTCTGCTGTAAGTTTCGCGGATAGAAGAAAAAATATTTCCAGCATACAAAGAAGGTCAAACCCGACGTGAACTTTTACAATGATAAACCAAAAATACAAACTCTCGCCCGAATCTCAACCAATTTCGCGCAATTATCGTCCTGACTATTCCAAACCAATCAATACCACGACATGATCTGTCGTTATTGTAAAAATATAGGACACAGTATTGAAAATTGTCGCAAAGACAATATAACAATAGCAATCAGCCCTCTGCTTTAACTCCTACGGTCGCCAACCAAACCTTGCCCAAAATCCTAATTCAAACCCAACGCAGGGTCCTTAACGTAAACCTAGATAACGAAGAGGGCGTCGACGAAGTTGATCGCAACGATTTAAACAGAGTAAAATTTCCCGATATGCGTCGCGGGAAATTATTCCTACTATTTCAAAGACGATGCCTCTATTACTACTAAACTTACCAAACCCACTTCACCACGAATCTCCTAAATCAATTACTAAATCCACTGTTTCCTGAATCTCCTAAATCAATTACTAAATCCACTGTTTCCACTGAATCTAAATCAATTACTAAATCCACTGTTTCACTGAATCTCCTAAATCAATTAAAAACCCTGAATCCTCTGCATCACATACCAAATCTACTAAATCCACAGATCTAATTACTAAATCTACCAAATCCACTCTATCGCAAAAATCTTATACTAAATCTTCTAAATCCACTGCTTCCATCCCAGTTCCAAATCCAGACGATTCTTCTCCCAACTCCTTACAAAACCTGAAAAATAAAAATAATATGAAATTATATAAAATTAATAAGAATACTGAAAAAAAGTACTTACCTTATGTCATTATCCAAACTTCAGTAGCCGACAGACCTCTGTCCTTCCTAGTTGACACTGGTTCTTGCGTAAGCCTCCTAAAATTAGATTCCATGACCACTATCCGGAATTAAGTGATGAAATAATACTCCTTAAAGGAATCGACCCTGGAAGTGAAACAACCTCAACATTAGGGGTTTTAAACTACAAATATTTCAAAATCTAACAAACCTTACAGTCACAATTCCACGTTGTAAAAATATTAGCCTCAGTTATGACGGTATTATAGGTACCGATCTGTTAAAGAACCTAGGTTGTCAAATAGACTATCACAAGAGTGCTGCAAACAGACGAGAACTGTATTAAATTAAAATTCACTGAACCTTTATACAATATCCCGCCTCGTTCGAAACCGTTATTGGGTACTGTAAATAATCCTAATATAAAAGAAGGTGTTATACTAGACCAACACATCTCTGCCTCGTTACTAATCGCAAATTGCATTGTTAAAGTAAAAGATAATAATCGTGTCAACATTACAGTTGTAAACATTTCCGAAAATCCGTCGTCCTTCAATCTAACCTTAACCTAGCGATAGAACCTTTAAATAGTCAAAATTATCCTAATTACGATGAACCAAAGCCTCAACCTAACGCTACTACGCGAACTAAAAGGTCCTCGAACAACTTAGAATATCTCACCTCAATGAAGAGGTCAATGCCTTACTACAAATTTGTAAAGACTTCTCCGACATCTTCCACCTTCCAGACGAACAACTTACCTATACTAAAGCCACTGAACATAAAATAAAACGACCACAGACATTCCTATTCAAACCAAATCCTATAGATTCCTGAATGCCACAAAAGGAAGTAGAAAATCAATTAAATAAGATGTTGGAACAAAAATAGTGATACCTTCAAATTCACCCTGGTCATCACCCATTTGGGTCGTGCCTAAAAATTAGATGCTTCAGGAAAGCGAAAATGGAAGTCGTTATAGATTACAGAAAACTCAACGACATTACCATCGGAGAAACTTATCCTATCCCACAAATTACAGAAATTCTAGATCAATTGGGGAAAAGTCAATATTTCACAACTTTAGATTTAGCCTCAGGCTTCATCAAATTCAGTATCTGAGCAAGACGCCCTAAAACTGCTTTCTCCGTACCTCAAGGGCATTTCAATTCACGAGAATGCCGTTTGGGCTAAAAATGCCCGTCAACTTTTCAGAAACTCATGAATACATGCCTATGTGGACTACAAGGCTCACGCTGCTTCGTATACTTAGACGATATCGTCGTGTACTCTGACCTTCAAGTCACATCCAAAATTTATCCTGTGTGTTCAATAGACTCAGAGATTATAACCTTAAACTCAACCAGATAAGTGTGAATTTCTGTGCAAAGAGGTCGCTTATCTTGGTCACGTCATTAACAAAGACGGTGTACAAGCAGATCCAAAAGATCGTAGCCATCACGGAATTTCCCGTACCAAAATGTCCCAAAGACATTAAATCTTTTCTCGGACTCACCTCCTACTATAGACGCTTTATTCCAGACTTTTCAAACTAGCGAAACCACTAACTTCTCTCCTGAAAAGGATACACCTTTTAATTGGAAAAACGAACAGCAACTTGCTGAAACGTTACAGAAAAAACTAGTAACGTCACCTGTCCTTCTACACCTGATTTTACAAACCCTTCATCCTCACTTGTGACGCCTCAAACTTCGCTGTTTCTGCTATTCTATCACAAGGTCCTATAGGAAAAGACCGTCCAATGCATATGCGTCACGAACCCTTAATAAAGCTGAATGTAACTACAGTGTTACTGAGAAAGAATGCTTAGCTATCGTCTTTGGAACTAAAGCCTTTCGTCCCTACCTTTATGGGAATCGATTCACAATAGTTACAGACCACAAGCCCTTACAATGGCTTTTCAACTGTAAAAACCCTGGATCCAGACTAATTCGCTGGCGACTCAAATTAGAAGAATTCGACTATGAAATCATACATAAGAAAGGAAAAATAAATACGAATGCAGATGCTCTGTCTCGATTTCCAGTTAACCCTATTCAAGATGAACCTCCTACAATTCCTGACTCTCCCAACAAAACATCGACTCCGAACTTGAAAATCTCTACAAGACCCTCTGTTAGACTTACCTTCTCCTATTCCATTCTCCTTTGAAAACGAGACCTGCTCAACCAGGATCTTAACTGATTCTAATACTATACCTACTAATCCACCGAATCCTGCACACCGACATTATCTCCAGAACTGCTTGACCTAGAACCCAACTTACCTTATCTTGACCTCAGTCCTGACAGCGCAGACCTCAACCTTGACTTTGACTCACTCCAGATCCCTTCGCCAGAAACGCAACCAAATCTAAACAACGACAACTACTCGCAATTTCTGAAAACAAATCCGAATAAAGGAAGCAACAATACAATCCTAAAGGAACATAACGAAAACCTTTTGAAAACAAATTGCAAAATCATATTAATTCCTATCTATAGACTTAGACGAATCAATCCCTATATTTCTGATATAATCCCTTCTCCGAAAACGTTGATGAAATTTATAGCTCTGAAAAGAATTACACCGATTTCTAAAAACTAATTACGAAAATAAGACGGTTTACCTCATCTTCACTAAAGTTCATCATTTGATGAATCATCCTATCCTGCTATTTTCGATACTCTCAAACAAGTAAGAGACGAAATCTTGAAATCAGAACAAACAACCAGATTGCCATTTCCGACTTCAGAAATCCATTTGATCATCATTCATATACTAAAATTTACAATATTCTTACTCATATTTTTAATAATACAAAAATTCAAATTCATATTTACCTAAATAAAATAATATATCCTACCTTAAGTGAAAGACCTAAAATATTGCGTGAAAACCACGATATCCCTGCATCTGGACATTTGGGATGTGTACGGATGTATAACAGAATTCGAGAACAATTTTATTGGAAAGGCATGAGAAGCGACATAGACGACTATGTCAAGAAATGTAAACTTTGTCAAGAAAATAAAGCACTAAAAAATTAAACAAAGCCCTATGGAATCACAACTACATCCACATCACCATTTCAAAGTGGCACTAGATATAGTAGGACCCTTACCTGAATCCGGCACCGCCAAACTCAAATATATTCTAACCTTACAAGATGACCTAACGAAATATTCAACTGCTTATCCTATACGCAGTACAACTGCTGAAGAATCTTGTGACTGTCTTATCCACTTTATTTCTCTCTTTGGAATTCCTAAGTCTATTCTTACCGATCAAGGTACCAACTTCATCCGACTTATTCAAAACAACGTGTCGGTTTCTCAAGATTAAACAACTTTGGTCATCGCCTTATCATCCTCAGACACAAGGAGCCCTTGAACGAAGTCATTCAACTCTCAAGGAATATTTAAAATCATTTGTTAATCAAAACCAAGATAACTGGCCTACCTATGTATATACAGCTATGCTAACATATAACACAACAACGCATTCTACTACGAAATTCACTCCTTACGAACTAGTCTTCGGTCACAAACCTTTTATTCCCAACTCTATATACGAAAACGAACCTAGCGCAACATACTCGGACTACATAAGAATGTTACAACATAAACTCAAATATACTAGAGAACAAGCTCTAGAATACTAAAATCAAAGAATCTTCTAAATCCTATTATGATTCTCACCAGATCACCACCACGATACAAGGATGGTGACTACGTCTACCTTAAAATCATCTGAGACTCAAAAGGCCTTATCACCTGTTTGAAAGGGCCATATAAAATTATAAAGGTAAATAATAATAATACAGCCACACTCTTAATTAATAGACGTCACGTGACGCACCACTTCGATGAAATGAAACCAGCGGAAGTCAGAGATCTTGTATCGCAGTAATACTAGTTATAGAAAGTATCAATCAGTAATATATTTATCTAACCTCGTTCATTCTATTTCAGCACATTGAACAACGCACACCAGGACTTTATCAAGTCACTTCCTTCTAGTTCTGGCATCTACTTCGACCCTATAGGTTCCTTAAGTTTAGTTGATAGTCACCTTAGTATAGTTATCCCATATGATATTTCCTTTATTAACCCACATATATAAATCTCCGTCAAATTCTTGATAAATCTAAACAAGTATGTGATAATGATAAAATTTTCGATTATTTAGAATGTACAAATCTTTTGAACCATTAAATACGCGTTTCAATGATATAGCTCACGATAACGAAGCTATTTTCACCTTACATCTCGCCAGTCGAGAAGATCTGCACTTCTAGGTTTCGTAGGCACTCTATCTAAAAACTATTTGGCACTATGGATGAAGACGATGCCATTCGATATGACAATGCCATTAATGAGGTAGAAACAGACCAAAAGAATCCTTTTAATGAAGGAAAATATATTGGTCACCACTCTTTACTTAAATCGGTTAATGAAACTCTATCCACAATCAAAGAAAATGAAAAACACCTGAAAAATGCAATTGACGCGATATCTCAAGATATTCTAAATCTGACATACGTCTCAAGAGAATTAGGTATTAGGTCTCGCACTAGAATTAACGTCTATGATAGAAAATAGCCTACTAGCCTTATCTTTCAAGGTTGAAGACATAATTAACTCTATCATGTTTAGTAAGTCTAACATCCTATATCCCACTATCTTAACACCTAAAGAACTCTACACCGAACTGGTAGATAATTACAGATTCTTACCTGAATCCAAACAACTTCCGGTTCCTTTAAATCTTGATAACATTCATACTATTTTGAATATATCTGAAATATCTAGTTACTTCAATAAAGAAAAAGTAGTGTTTATAGTAAAAATTCCTCTAATTAATCCTTTACAATTAAATGTATATCATAACTTACCCTCTCTGGTCCCTCATGATAAAAATAATCCAAGGTCGTATTCGACCATCATCCCATCTTCTAAGTACATAGGTATAAGTAAAGATAAGTCAATGTATTGTAAATTAGATAAGCTAGATTACTGTAGAATAATTAATAATAATCATTACCTTTGTGAAACATCAATATTGTACTCCTCCTCTGCTACACCTTCCTGTGAAACGGAAATTATTACAAAGGTACTTACCTCGATACCGCCGATTTGTAAAACTAAATTCATTCACGGCCACGTCAGCATTTGGCATACTACGCCATAATAGATGGTTATTTGTAATATCTGAAAAAACTAAAATAAGCATTGAATGTAATAACTCTCAATCTAACGAATTATAAATTAATGGAAATGGTTTACTATACTTACCTGCTGAATGTATCGCCTATTGTAAAGATACTCGTTTAATACCTCATGAAAACCGTGAAATCCAAATGAAAACTATTGTCTCTAATTTTAATATTTTAAACGACTCTTGTTGTAATGTAATAGCATATAATAATATTGTATCAAACTTACCTGTTGTTAACCTTAAGAATGTAAATTTAGATTCGTTAGCTTATGATAATCCTGAAATTCTGAAAAGCCTTAATAATATTATTGAAAAACCACATATTGTTCTGTATCAAAGGTATTATTCTAGCATTATGATTGTAACTGTAATCTTTATCGTATTGTTTATTACCTATAAGTTGTATAAAACTGGCATACACAAAAGACTAAGGAAATCTAAAGAAAATAATACTCCTGAAAATGATAACCACAATTAGATGAAATTAGCACTTCAAATATCAATACAGGACCCTCTCTTAGAATTGGCTAGAATATAATTCATTTACTTTTAAAATAGGTAAACTTCACTTAAAAAAGGTGTAGTTTACACTAAATCAGAGGGCTGTTATAGATTGTCAATGTTAAGTAAAATGCTTAATAATCATCTTAAAGTGATTAGGTAAGTGTCTCATCAAAACCGCGGTGTCAGCATTAAGGACACTACTGCCCAGCGCTCTCAGGAGCGCCAGTCCTATCTCAAACGCCGAATCGTTACCATCTCTTGCTTTCGTGTCTGCCAGTTCGTAATTCTAGTTCATAATTCTAGTTCATATTTCGTAATTAAACGTTTATTTGTGCAGCTCATTTAAAAGTCTTTTTTTAAAAACCCTACTGAGGGAACCCGTATAATAGTTCGCAAGGTCTTGGCAGACAGATTGACAAGTACAATTATATTTTAATATATATATTTATATACTATATACTGGCATAAAATATAATTTAAATAATATTTTATGCCAGTAGCTTTTATTGAATATTTCAAGATGTCAAAGCGGCAGACTTATTACTATCACGTTTTTTGTCATTTTTTTACACCTTTAACACCTCAGCGTCTCTATATCGACCGCCGTTCAAACTAAAGAGTCCCCATTTCATGTACCACTGGTATAGGGGATTAACTGAAAAAACGTGAAGCTTATTGAAATACCGTAAGTCTGCCGCTCAATGGCTCTTAAACTAACACTAAAGCCAATCCGTTTCATTTAACCTATGTTCATAATATTTATAATTTGCAATTAAGTTATAATGTTTAGAGTATACATACGTACTAGAGATCTTGCTTTGTTATTATTAATTTCATTTGGTGTAAAATAAATGTGTACTAGTGATAATATGATGAAGATTGATACCTCATCAATGTATCAAATAGCACTGATGTAGCGTTATCTTGTTTTAGAGATTAACAATATATACAATATAGTTTAAGCCATTTTATGTACCCCACTGTGTAAAACTGTCAATAAATTCCCAACAAAAATGGTGTACTCCTTGGTGGAAATTAAAAAAAAAACACTAAAGCCATATTTTGACGGCTTGTTGGTTTAGTTGCTTCATTGCAGGTCACGTGTTTGAATCTCACACGGAACAACTATTTGCATGGCCTACAAATAATTATATCCGGTCGTTTTTCACGTAAAGTGTGTGTATCTAAAATGTTCGTTAAGCGTTACCTTCTAAAACACCGCAGCTGTATAATTATTTTTGTTTGATATAGACTATAAGGCGACTATATATTTTTGTTAACTTTTTCAGTTAAAAATAGACGTGAAAAACTTATCTTAAAGATTATTGTAGCGGTTTTAGTGGCTATTTAATGACCAATCTATATTGATGGACAAGCCAATAATGCCCGTCTCGAGCATAGGCACAATGTTGCCAGCCTCTCAGTATTCAAAAAAATACATTTCAGAGAATGTGTTTAGGAACTTCATGACTCCACCCCTTCTTTGTTAATTGTCGACACACTAAGCATTTCAGTCAAACGGTAATTACCATCGTTCGTCATACGAACAACAAAGGAATAATTTAACTTTCGCGCCTGATCTCTCTCCGGTCATGACGGATTGCCGTCCCATCGGACTTTGAGAGTACAGGAATATAGAGTGCATTTATGTTTGTGCACACACTGGTGCACTATAATCTTGTAATAATTAAACCCAAACATGCTAACAGGTGTAATAAATAGCTTGTAAAAAGTATAACTATCTCAATAACGATACCATAAGAAATTCCAAGTATGTAGCAGATCGCATGTGTTATTATTTTTTTTTATATAAAATAGGCCAAACGCGCATACGGCTCACCTGATGATAAGTGACTACCACCACCCATGAACAACTGCAACACTAGGGAAATTGCAGATGCGTTGCCGGCCTTTTAAAAAATGTTGGCTCTTTTCTTGAAGGTCCTTAAGTCGTATTGTTCCGGAAAAATTGCTGGTGGTATTCGATTTCGCAAGGAAGTTGTGCGAGGAAGAAAACCTCTTGTAAATCGCACAGTAGTGGACCGCTAATCATCCAGATGGTATGGATGGTATCTCGAGTTCTGTCACGATGTGCGATTGTGAAATTGAGCGTCTGGAATCAGCCCGAACAATTCCTCTGAACTCTCCCCGTGGTAGATACGATAGAATACGCAAAGAGATGCAACATCTCTTCGCAGCGCCAGTAAGTCAAGCCGATCAGAAAGAGCTCGATCGAATCAAACCGCTCTGCGTTGGATGCGACTAATGGAAGGAGCTGGCACTGGAGAGCCCCGGCCCAGAGGTGGGAACAGTATTCTATGTGCGGCCGAGCCTGCGCCTTGTAAAGTTGCAGGCGGTGTGCCGGCATGAAATACTGTCCCGCTCTGCTGAGCACGCCAAGCTGTTTAGAGACCAATTTGGCCTTCTCTTCCAAGTGACCACGAAACTAGACTTCATTAGATATGTCGGCGCCGAGGATTCTGATACTGGCTGAGGTAACAAGGGTAGTGCCCTGATACAGAGGAGATACGACAAAGGGGTTCTTTTTAGCGGTAAACGCGCAAACTTGTGTCTTCTGGGGATTGAACTGGACTAGATTTAGTCAACAAGAACAAAGTCTCGACTTCAGACACAAGTTTATTATTTTATTATTGACGTACCGGAAACACATTGTCAATAGGAAATTGAGAAGCAATGTGTTAGCATGATACGTGTTTTGTTTTATATGCTTTGTGTACGAATAACAGAACCCAATTTGTCGGAAGCGATTCAGTTTGCATAGGCACAGTTATAGCTGATAACTGCTGATTCAGTGGATTTTTCGTCTCTGTGACCCAATATTTTTTTTACATGAAAATATTACTAACTTTTATATAGTTTTATGGCCAGCAAATAATTGTTCCGAGTCTGTTTGTTTGTCCATGTGCAATTTATGTATGTAAAGCTTTCACGGTAAAGAAGCCATTTCTAGTGAGTCGGTATCGTTTTGTAAACAGTGTTCCTTAGGTATACAGAGCATCTTCACAATATGTTAAAATGCTCTGTATACTTTCATAAACAGATAAACATACACACTTACCTAGTCGGACTATTTGTCCTAGGTAAACCAAACATACTCGTCAACAACTTCGAGCTTAGTGATCCCAACAACTACCGGCATAGGTGTGAGATGGACGTTACACATGATCTTTGTTTTGTCCATGTTCATCTTAAGACGAATAGGTCGTTGGGAGACACTATTGAGGTCATTGAGCATAGTGCTTAGGTCCTCCAGCGATTCTGCCATAAGGACTATATCGTCGAAAAATTGAAGTTGAGTGATTTACTCGCCATTGATGTTTATACCGTATCCTTTCCAGTCCAGTTGCTTGAAAACGTCTTCCTATGCAGCGGTGAAGAGTTTCGGGAATATAATGTCACCCTGTCTTACACCTCTCTGCAGTTGAATAGGTTTCGTACTCTGGTTCTGTACTCGGATAGCCATCGTAGCCCTACTGTACACACACACTTAGATATACCGACAGTCCACTTGGCACCGCTGAAGGGACTGCAGCACCGCCCAAATTTCGACGGAATCAAAGGCTTTCTCATAGTCCACATACGCAAGACATAGTGGCAAATTGTACTCCTCGGTCTTCTGTATAATTTTCCGAAGGGTAGTATGTGGTCTATGGTGCTAAAGCCTTTTCGGAAACCGGCTTGTTCGGGAGGCTAGAAGTCGTCAAGTCTGCATGCGAGACGATTCGTAATGATTCTCGAAAATAGCATGTTTTCGCAGCACGCAGAGAGCGTTGTCGCCTTTCTTGAAAAACAACACCACCGCACTTCTTCTCCACGCCTCCGTTGTAGTGCCACCACGTAGGACGTAATTAAAGAGCTTCTAAAGTACTTCAAGTAGCGGTTTTTCACCCGCTTTCAGAAGCTCCGCTGTAATTCCATCTTCATCCGGGGACTTGCCGTTTTTAAGGTGCTGGTGAGCCACTCTGATCTCGCTCAAACTGACGTCCGGAATATTACCGGAATAGTGTCGGATAAGACTTGCTCTTAGATCGTTACTCGCACTTGCGTGTGGCTCCAACGATGATGTGTACAGCTGCCCATAGAACCACTCAATCTCGCTCAAAATCTGAGGTGTCCTAGAAATAATACTGCCACACTCGGTCTTCAGCTTTGACAGTTGGCTCTTTCTGGCAGACAGATCTCTTGCAAAGATTTTGAAGCCATGGTTCCCTCGATCACTTCTTCAATACGAGCTATATTGAAGTTGCGTAAGTCCCGCCGCGTGTATTTGGAGATTTGTCTGTATAGTTGCCTGAATGCTGTAAGATCTGCTGAAGACTGCAGCTTCATTTTACGTCTAACAGCCATAGAATTAAGAGTGTGATCGGAGAGTTTTTTCTTCTTCTACGTTGGGTCTTGCAAAACTTAGCTCCGATCGCATGGACAGTTTCCACGAGTTTCTCTTTCATAACGTCCACTCTATTGCAATCTTCTAGGCACTGAAAACGATTTTGTAACTCGAGCTGAAAGTTTTTGGGACTTTGGATGGCATGGATTTGGCACGAGGGGGACGGAGAAATTAGTTAAGAAATTGGTTAAATTAATAAGTCCAAATTCGACCGAGAGGTCAATCGACGGATTTAACTCGGCTGGGCAGCGTTCGGGCCTCCCCCATAGATTGCCTCATAGGAAGGATATTTGGCATGGTTGTCACGCATGGTTAGCGGGTTGGCAACTGCAGGTTTTTATTTTTAGTCGTTATTAGGAAGACGCTACTGCTCATCTCCTGATTTGTTTCCCTCTGTCGCCTCTTACGACACCCACGGGATGATATGGGGTAGTGGATATTATTACATCGCCACTACACGGTCAATAATTATACAACCTGTGTTCTTTATTGCATAATTTTATTTTGAAAAAAGAAGTCCCGCTGGGTATCTTGAGGGTTCCTGAACAGAGGCTATTTCCGATCCAGTGGTAAACGTAAAAAAAGACTTTCAATAAGAAGCGTAAGGAGATGCTTAAACAGTCATCTTTCGGGAGCCATAATAATTTTCAGCATTTTCCATTGTCATCTCTAATGACACTCGCGGGACGGAATGGTTTGATGAATTCTCTTACGCCACTTCCATTTGTCGATTATTCGACAACTTTCCATATTTTCATTATCAGGGTCATCAATACAGCTCTTCACTAGTCCACAGCTGTAAATAGGCTTCCCTTAAGGAATGTCAGAAAGCGCTGTCCTATGCCATTTGCATCCATCAACTTTCTGCATATCTTCCCAGGTAGTCACTCCATCTAGTTAGCGGGCGCCCAAAACTTTTTTAAAACTTTTCATTTAACATTATATATTTATACACCAATAATTCTGTAAATTTTCTTCTATAAATGAGAAATGCCAGTATGCGGTGCGGTTGTTTTCGTGTCTTGCGAGCTTGTGAGAACCCCGTTTAACACACGAGTGCACATGCTAGGTATAAAAGGCGGTAGATAGGAAACCCGGAAATGGGTTTGGCAGTACTCTCATTGTATAAAAATTAACGAATCCCAAGCGTTAGGCGGTAGTTGCAGTGGCGAGCAAACTAGCGAATCTCAGCGCAAACCTTCCAGGTATTGTAGCAAGTAGTGATTAAAGACAAACAACGTTATCTTACATAACATTATTTCGATGTGATATTTGATATTACGAAGCACAACAGTGGATTTAACAATTTCATTTATTGAGGATTGTAAGCTTAAATGTTATAAACTTTTTTACTATTTTTTTATGGAATGATTGTTATAAAACTAAGGGCATGATACATAAACAAGGACATAATACATAATATACTAAAATGAATCATAAACTCTCACGCTTCTCGCCCAATGGGGAAGGCAGAGACTGCGGACTTACATTTGGCTCGATCCTGACACACTTCTCCCTTCTTTCACATCCATATATGAGTATCTACGCATAGCATCTCCATAGCAGCTCTAGCATCGCCAATTTGATTGACAAACTTCCGTCTAAAACGCCCCACTCATTTCTGCAGCATAAACCTCAAATCAAAAGCTTACATTTTCTTTTCTTACAATATTCTCAGTCATGTTGTGGTGGCGTAAGAGAATACACTACCTACATTATCTAGTAGTTATCATAAGATGTAGAAGAAGGAGTTTCCTCCTTAGAAATAAGAAATACATTATTTAGATGTTATCAGGGCATCTTCCTTATAACATTTAAATAATAACAATAATAATACTGTAGTTGCGCCTTACTGGTAAATATCTGCCTATGAGGATATCTATAAGGGAGGCCTGAATTTAGCAGGTGACCTGTGATTGACTGTACTGTATGATGATAATAATTATTTGACTATAGCAAGTGACACAATTTAAAAAAAATCTGCACAAACTAGGCACTCCATGATTATACCCGAGTACATTTTTGAGAACTAAAGCCAATTTCTATTTTATTTTTTTATAGGATAGGGTGACAAACGAGCACACAGTCCACCTGATGGTAAGTGGTTGCTGTGACCCATAGACATCTACATTTATCCTCAATAAAGAATCAAAATGCAGATGCGTCGTCACCCGTGAGGACTAAGATGGAATGCTCTTTCCAGTAAAATGGGTCTCCGGTTCTCTACACTCACCATGAAAACACAGCAGTGTCAAGCTGCCATTTTACGCTGGTATTCTGTGAGAGCGTGGTCCTTCCCCGGTCGAGCCGACCCATTCGTGCTACAACTATACTACTAATATAGCTGCAGCATGGCTCTACCACGTACAGACTATATACAACTCTATACAACTACACCTTCAATTCGTCATTTTAATTACAAGATCTTTGCAATATCCCCTACAAAATTCTTTCATGTGGCAATAATTCCTTTATAGGCCTCACAATCTAACAATAAATCGTGATAGTGACATTCCTAGATGTTAACGTTCAAGAGTCGCCAATAAATAGTAACTACGGCTATCGAATCAAATTGCCCAGTTGTAAATATTCGTATTCGTGTTTTAATATACTCCTGTCGGTGTCGTCAGAGAGGCGACAGAAGGAAATGAAACAGGATAGAGGATAGATGGGTAGCAACATCTTCCTGATAAAAACTGAAAATAATTAAAAAAACCTGCGGTTGCCAACCCGCCTGCCAAGCGTGGCAACTATGTAAAATCCTGATATGAGGATCCGAATATGGGGCAATTTATTTTTATGGACTGTCATGATGATGACGATGATGAAGAAGTAGTGGTTTTTTACATGATGTGTCATTTTTTATTTTCCAATCATCATTATTTAATAAATAAATTAATAATTGATATGTAATATGATTATATAAAATGTTTCCCCCACACTAGAATCTTTTGTATCTCACTATGCAAAAGATTCTGGTAGAATATTCATACATAAATTGCACTTGAACTGACATCCAGACTTGGAACAACTAATATTGAAGACCGTACTTAAACTTGTTCTGTGCGGGATTCAAACTTTAATTCCTCGTGCTTTTTTAGTTTCCGTTAACCAGAAAATGGTACAATTTATATATTACTTAAATGCTTAAGATATTAAAATAAATATTTAACAAAAGTAGGTTATTCGGTCACTAATCCTATCACTCGTTGCAGAAATATTTTAAATTTTATTTTTACCAACAATGTTTAAGGATTTGTTTCTGTTTAAACCCGGAAAGAGTTTTAATAATAAAACAACGACAACCTTTCGTCACAGTTTTGTAAATTTGACCTTAAACCGTTCAGCTCCGTGGCGCAGTTGTTTAGCCATTAGTTGCAGCGGTGGGGGCCGCGGGTTTGAATGGCATTATTTGTAATAATTGTTCCGGGTCTGGATGTTTGTCCTTGTGCAATTTATGTTTGGAAACTGCCTCCACGATACAGGAGAAGATCCTAGTGTCGGGGTAACATTTTAAAAAAATAAATAAAAAAGAACTGGTTGCTCATAACTTGTGTTTTAATTCAAAATTTTACTACGGGAAATATAGTGATACTTCAAATATCTTGATTTGGTTAACTCGGTTTCCTTAAATGTTTCTTTCGGAAATGAGATCAATAATAAACAATGGATATTTTTTAAGCTGGTTTCATTTTAAACGTTTAATAATAAAGAGTACATTTTCCAAGCTGTTGAATAAATCAAACTCCACTCTGAACATTTTTGCTCGTGACTTTACAAGGGTCAAACCGAATTTATGGTCATTGCATATTTTTATTTTGTTAAAAAGCATATTCTCGGAATACAATATCGAAACGACGATGAAAAATAATTCTATTTATCCCAAGAGAACTCCTCTCTTTATAAATTAGAGAGTCGAGTAGAACCCTCAATGTCACTGACTGACCAACCAAGACTATACTGACACCAATTAGCGGCGAATGGAGGAATCAAACCCCGTCCACCGCCAACACCTACAATGCCGAAAATGGCTCCCACGACCGGTACATAGTCGTGTACCGCGAGGAGATTCCGGGTAATGGGGGATGCCCCGAGGCCCGCGACCTGTGGTGCAATGATGCACTCGCAGACGATAAAGGATTGCAATTCGTTCGGGAATTTCGTGAGTTCGAAAATTTCGGGAGTTCGGGAAGTTTGGAAGTTCGGGACCAGCAACAGTTTCAGCATTTTAATCAAGAAAGAAAATAAGTGAAATTGGGGAAAATAGTGAAAGTTTCAGTATATTGAATATCACATTCCCAAGGGGAATTTATTTAAGAAATTGATGTTTTATTTTCAAGATCCTTCAGTATTCACCCTAATAGTAGGGTAAAGAGGTATACAGGCCACATAGGCACATACGACATGCGTCAAGACTGGGACCATTTCCATAGGGGGCCCGTCATCTTAGTCGTATACCCTTTCTTTTAACAAACGGGGTTGTGTACGGAATCCAACGTCTTTATCTAGGGTCACGCCGACCTCGTTGCCCCGAACTCAGCATGGTGTGGTATTGGTCTGTGAATAGAAGGTCAATAATTAGTTGACCCCTGATCGGGGGCGCAAGACCCGTGCCGCAGAGGTCCGTTTTAGTTGGACCTTCACTGTCGGATTAAGAAGGTAGACCGCTTCAGTTTGGTCATCAACGAGCGGGTTAGGAGGCCGGCATCGGAAGAGAAAGACACAGCCTATCGTTTTAGACGTATTTGAATAGTATTGTAAATGTGTTTAAGTCATCGATAAATAAATAATATTTTATTTTAACTTGATAATCATTAGAAGATTTATCAGTAATTAAAACAAAAATGCATTATTTTAAACGTGCACTAACATTAAGTATTTTTATTATCTTCTATGATAATAGATAATTTAATTTTAATTTTATTTAAATTTCAATTTGTTTTATTTTTCCATATTGAATATACGGAAAAATAGCTCATCAAACAGAAGCCTGAGGAGCCCTTCTGCCATAGCTCGTAAATCTTGTCAATCTCTTCCGTAAATTTTATTTATTGGCTGTAGGTTGTAAGACAATATTTATGTCCTTTTATTTCCATATGTGAATCTCGGAGCTTAGTGGTTTTAAGGATGCTGATTTATAGAATAGAATAGAATAATTTTTATTCAATATTGATTATAAGTAATTCTTATTGAAAGTCATTTTTTACTTTACCACTGGTTCGAAAAAAGTCCAGAAAGGGTCTCCGGTTCTCTACACTCACCATACGAAACAAAGCAGCATTAAGCTGCTATTTTACGCTGGTATTGTGCGAGAGCGTGGTCCTACCCCGGTCGAGTCGACCCATTCGTGCTACAACTATACTATTAAATATAGCTGCAGCATGGCTCTACCACGTTTAAAATACTGACTGTGACTAAAAATTACTGACTCTGTGTAGGTGGGGTGAATCTATATTACACTGCACAGTTTACAGTACACTTGGATGAGTTATCTAACGGCCGTCAGAATAGGGGGTCAACAGCTATATCAATAGTACACGTGCACGAATGTGTATGTGTAGCACGAATGGGTCGGCTCGACCGGGGAAGGACCACGCTCTCACAGAATACCAGCAGCTAACAGCTGCTGCTGTGTTTCGTATGGTGATTTAAAACCAGTGACCCTTTTACCAAACGAGGCATTCCATCTTAGTCCTCACGATTGACAACGCATCTGCATTTTGATTTGTAATCGAGGATGTCAATGGGCCGCAGCAACCACTTACCATCAGGTGGACTGTGTGCTCGTTTGTCACCCTTATCCCATAAAAAAATACTTGTATAGTTCAATGTACTGGGTGGTGAGAATCGCCCAGGGGCGCGGGTGTACTATGTGTACGTAGTGTGGAGGGGTGTGCGGCGCGCCAGTCTGCGGACTCGCTGCATCTCATTCGTTGTTGTTCTAACAGTGTTTGTAGTACTATGTGAATGTGTAGTGTTTATGTGTGAATGGCCGGCGACATTTCGGTCGTTGTATCAAGCAGAACGGGGGGTTCGATTAGAACGTTACGGGGCCTCCGGAGGCTTTCCTTAACGTTCGGAGTTGGAGTGTAGGTGGCTGCGTTTACCACTAGCGGGTTGGGATGTGTCTCGGCCCTCTCGAAATAGCGCCGAGACATTTCCTTGAAATACTCAGAAATCGTCGGAAGTTGACAGTCTCTGTGTAAATCAGAGTTTCGCTGGTACCACCGAGCTCCGGTAACTATGTGAATGAATCTATTTTGGACGATTTGGAGGTCATTACAATTTTATGGCCGCGTGCGCAAAAACTTCGCTTGCGTAAGACATGATAGGTCTTAATTTGCTCTTGCTGTTAACTAGCGGGTGAAAGTGACTAGTGACGAATTTTGCACGGTTGCGGACATTGCGAATGTGTTTCGCGAATGTTATACCGTGGTCGAATGTGACCCCTAGATATTAGGCCGTTGATTGCCAGGGGATCTGGCGGCCGTACAGGGTGATCGTACTTAACGATTTCTTGGGGTTGTTGGCTGTTTGGAGCATCTCGGTGAGGATTCTTTTATTATGATGGGCGACGAAAAGTACCGTGTCATTGGCGATAAGAGCAGTATTCACAACTGGGTCCTTCGGGATGGCACTCGTGAAGAGTTTAAAGAGAAGTGGGTAGAGGACGGAGCCCTGGTAGACTCCAGCCTTGAGGGGACGCTTTGTAGAGCGAGTATTTGATAGCGAAAGTGGCGATTGGCAAGAAAGGCTCTGATGATGTAGGTGAGCCTATCTGGAACGTTGAGTTTATACAGCTTGTAAAGCAAACCGTCGTGCCAGACTTTGTCAAACGCTTTTACGAGAATAAAGAAGAGAGCACCGGTTATAGTGGTTCTACGACTTCTTTTTGGGAGGTTGAATCCTTTCAGAATGTATTCTGTGAGGCGATGTAACTGGTCGGTGCACGAGTGTTCGGGTCTGAAGCCGAACTGCTCGTCTGGAAGAAGTTTGTTTGTGAAGATGTATTTACGAAGGCGATTCAATACGAGTCACTCGTAAACTTTCCCCAATGTACAGACAAATCAGTCTAATTTGTCTGTAACTGGAGGCTAAATTGCGCGGTTTCCCCGGTTTCGGGATTCCTACTACGTCTGCCTCTTTCCAGGCATCCGAGAAGGAGCAGCTGGAAAGAAGAACGTTGAATATGCCTACTAGGAGGCATACGAGCGGCGCGGAGAAAGATTTCAAGTACCCTGTTGCTAATGCCATCAGGGCCGGGTGCTGATTTCTTTTTGAGGGTTTTTATGAATTCTGTGACTTCTTCGACTATTACAAGATCTAAGGGATGGCCCGCAGGTGGTAGTGCAGACTTACGCTTGACCTCCGCTTCGACCTCTGCAAGGTGAGCGGGATCTATAAGACTACATTGGTTCTCTAAATTATCCGCGAGGCATTCGGCCTTTTCAGAGTCTTCAAAGGCGAGATCGGGGTTTCCTGTCCTAATGATATATATATATATATGTGAGGATATTTCTGCTTTCAGAGTTCGGGTCAACTGCCAGAAAGCAGTTTGAGATGGCTCGATATAATCCAGCAGAGTACCCTATTTATCGCGTCTAAATTCAGTAGGGCACTGTTTTACCTCACTTTGGAGGTAAAACTCCTAAGTGTAAAGTTTGCGCAGTCGAAATTTGTTGTCTATAGTACGATAGTGATTGGTGTGTGTACCTAGCTGTTGCCTAATGTAAGTTATATAAGGGTGAAGCTATGGTTATAATGATGATGACTGATGATGACAACGATGTATACGCATGGATTCCACTATAAGATATATGCTAAGTATAATATGTTATGTCTACTTTTTCCTTATTCTTTTTCCTTGTCTTATTACTATTTTAAACTACGCATAATATATTTAATACTTCACGTAGTGGCCGCTTAAGGACTACGCTCGCACAGAAGGGGGGGATAGACATAAGTGTTCTCGTCTTGTTATGGCGGAGCCTTAATAGCCGAAGTTTGATCAACCACGGCCTACGGTCAGGAATAAAAAGCACTCAAACGTCCGTGGAGCCTTCGCGTTAAATGTTTGTGCACGCTAGAACCAACGCTTTTATTTATTTCTGTCCCTCAATATTTCACATTACCATATTTATTTCATATTGGGCTATACTCTAGTTCATAAATAACGTTAATAAACGCTTATTTTTCATTCACAGTCGATAGATGGATCATTAATTCTCTTCTTTAAGATTTTACCGTTACCGTTACAGCTTATTAAACACCACTGGTGAACATAGGTCCAGAACATAGGTAGATCGCCTAAAACGGGGGTAATTTGCCCTAGTTGCCACGCTTGGCAAGTAGGTTGGCAATCGCAGTTTTTTTTATTTTTAGTCGTTATTAGGAAGACGCTGCTGGCCATCTCCTAACTTTTTCCCCTCTGTCGCCTATAACCACACCCATGCGACGATATGGGGTAGTGGATATTCTTCTACCGTCACAAAATTTTAAGCCGCGTCTTAAGATTTTAGACAGCGCAAATTTCTGTGCGTTTGGAAACGTTATTTACGAATGTACTCATAAGTAGACATTGTTTTGGATACTTATTTAGTTACAAACGTTTGGGTGGTGAAACCCACCGCAACCAACGCGGAACTATGAGCGTTGGTATCACGATACGCCGCAGAACGAAACTTTGAGCCGCTCCATATACGCCAGTCACTTTTAAACGTTTGTTTTTGCGGGCCTCATGGTTTTCGCGTAATGAGTTGGGAGTTCATCATGTGGAAGCTGTGTAGGGAGGTGCGTCTTGTATAATGGTGCGCCTTGCCTAAGGAGGAATAAGGGAGGAGTTGTTCTCTTACATTTCCAACGCAAGCCGTAAATGATATAATATTGAACAAAGTGTATTGTCACTTAAAGTTTCTCAAAAGTAGAAGAAACTTTAGTTCATTGCTTTAAGGCTTGAAGCAGTTGCTCCTATTTTCGTAATCCAAACTCGTTGAATAACTTTTGTCACAACAAAACATTAAGTTCTTGTAACTCAAAAGTTCGAAGCGTTATTTAAAGCTAGGAACTACTGTGTTTTGTTTTGTAATTTTCCTTTAAGATTTGTGTTTGCCGTTAAAATATTAATGTTTATTATTCTACATCCTTGCGCTACAAACTTCATGATATAACCACCTAAGTATTTATGCGTTATTTTATGATACCGGTTAAGCTACGAATTTATAATATAATGTCCATAAAAATTTAAAAACTGCTCTTTCTGTATGAATTTTGATTAAAATTAAATGAACCTTGTAGCATTTTTTTATAAAATACTAGCAGTGCTATTAACATTACTAATATTCCTTTTAACCACTACTGGTAAGCTGAAAATGCTTGTATTAGGAGTGATCTCGACAGTAGTCGAATGGTGGATTCGAACCCACGAGCTTTTGAGTTCGCAGTCCGCATCCTGCCATTAGGCTATTGTCGTTTTGAAACATTGTAGCATTGAAAGTTCTGATAAACGAGACCAAAAAAACAAACATAAATATTAATTTTTTTTGTAGAAATAGGGTGATAAACGAGCATACAGTCCACCTGATAGTAAGTGGTTGCTGTGGCCCATAGACATCTGCAGATGCGTTGTCAACCTTGAGGACTAAGATGGAATGCCTCTTTTTCAGTAAAAAGGGTCAATATATTAATATTAAATTAACAGCCTTTACGTCCCACAGTTGGGCGTAAGTCTCCTGTCATTTGAGTGTTATTAATCCGCTGCACTGCTCCAATACGTGTTAGCCGACTTCACATGAACCCAAAATATGTTAGTTTTTAGACATAAAATACCATAAATATGTTATGTATATATTTGTTATTCAATCGCGCAAAAACTACTAAAGGGATTTTGATGAAACTTAACAATATTAGATATAAAATACAATATTAAATACGAAACTGGAATGGAACAGGCTAAATTTTTTGTGATCACAATGTTTGAGTATATCCAAAATTACAGTTTTATATACAATTGCGCTAAAAATTCTCCAATATATTTTTTATTTGACGAAATGTTGATTTTCTTCCTATTTTACCTATTCTTTTTTTTTTCAATTCAGCGTTAACATAACACACCGAAAATCTACTATTCCATAACACTTACTAATAAACGTGTGTGCGTTTGCATGTGCGTTGCAATATATGTTTATTTCATTAGGAAATTAAGCCTAATTACAATTTATTCAATTTTATTGTTAGGAAGCTGGCTGGAGACCGGGATTTTTGTCAGGTTCAAAAATCAGGATGGTTAAATATCCTGATTTTTTGATTAAAATCAGAAACCAGATTCTAAATTCTAGTAAATCTACAAGTGGCTCATCTGATGATACTCGTATATAGTCTCTCGGATATTTTATTAATGTCTTGGCGCTCGTCTCGATTTCCGGTGAAGTCACACTCAAAGTGTCCATTTATCGCACGCCCATAAATCAGTGGCTATTTTACTTCTTCCACTACATTTATTTTATTTACTTAAAACGAGTCTATTTTTAAAGTGCCTTCTAATAGATGCCATCGCCATAAGTTTATAAATCCAGACCCTCGTCAAACCGATTCTACACAGTCACTAGAAGCGTATTACCAACAAAAGGCATCAAGAGGATAAATGGCACTAACAATATTTCATCTCGCAATGGATTTTGACATTTTACTGCATGTAGTGATTTATAATGTGAAAATGTTTGTTTAATTTTATTTCTCTTAGAAAATTGATTTTATTAATCTGCCTTCTTACACCGATTATTAGGCCTGATTGTACAACAAGCTTAACATTATAACATATTTACTCTTTAAAAAATACGCCAACTATCAGGCAATACTTAGAACATTAGAGTCCTGGAAGCTCAGGGGCTAAGCGCTCGCAGTAAATTACACAGTATGCTAGCAACCCGGTTATATTTATCCAGTAAGGCGATTACGATTTAGCCATGATTTATCTGATGGACATTTTGACGCCTATCTGCCTATTGTTGCGAAGAAAATTACACAGCGTCGCATGGAGGTACCTGTCGAAGAGCGTGATCCTTTTTCAGAGCTTAACCATTTAACTGTTACATCTTTTGTAAACAGTGAAATATCATCTCCAACCACCGGAACAGATCAATCTGTATCGTCGAAATTAAAATATGAAAAAAAGAATAATAAACGAAGGTCGAGATTTACAAATTACACAAGAAAAAGTCAATTAAAAAGTGCACAAGAAAGATATAGACAGAAAAAGCCAGATTCAAATCGTAAAGCTGTGTCCGCTTATCAGAAAAAATATTCCGATGTACACAGGCAAGCTGTGGCAAATTACCAAACTGCGAATCCACAAGTGCGTAGACCAATTCAGTCACGGTATTACACTGCGTTTATGGAAAAACAAGGTCCATTCTGCTATGGAGTATGACCCTGATACTTCTTATAGAACTGATAGCAGTTGTAGCCTTGGGTTCTATGACATACAAGTGTCAGTGGTGCAATGCGTTGAAATGGAAGGATGAGGCACCTGGTATGTGTTGCAGCGCTGGAAAAGTGCAACTTGATCGGTTGAAATAATTGCCTGAACCACTCTTTAGTTTGGCTAATGATCTACACCCAGATCATGACCATTTTATGGGTAATATTTGTAATTATAATGCCTGTTTCCAGATGACTTCCTTTGGTGGTAAACAGGTAACAGCAGATGGTTTTCCACTGACTTTTAAAGTACAAGGCCAGGTCTACCATTTAATTGGAAGTATATTTCCAGAAGCCGAACATGACGATCAGTACCTTCAAACATATTTTTTAGGTGAAGATGATCGAGAAGCAAAGATTCGATGTTCTAAATTTCCTAACTTAAAGCCAAATTTAAACAAACAATTGCAGAATATGCTGCATCAAGTGACCCTGTATATAAAAGATCTGAAAAGTGCCATTGATAAAGCCCCTCCTTCAGAGTCATACAAAGTTGTCATATATGCTGATAAAAAACCACCAGAAAACCATAGAGGTAGGTACAATGACCCAACTACAAATGAAGTAGCTTTAGTGTTAGTGGATCAACAATTTGATCGAAGGGACATCATCCTCGAGAGCCGAAGTAATTCACTTCAGCGTATTAGTGAGATACATCAAGCATATGATGCGCTACAATATCCATTAATGTTTTGCTGGGGGGATATTGGGTATTCAATCAACATACCACAACGCGATCCCACAACTAAGTTGCCGCTTAATAAAACTGTCTTTTCTGCAAGTTTCTATTCGTATAGAATAATGATTAAAGAAGGAGAAGATAATTATTTAGTCAACTATCGTGCCTTTTTAGTCAATATTTGGTGGATTAATACGCCAAAATAGAAACAGAGAGATTAAATTATATCAAAAATAATCTAGCCAAATTACGTGCTGATAGTTACATCCATTTAAAATATACTATTGAACGACAAGACACAGAAGCCAACCAACTAGGACAAATGGTTGTCCTTCCATCATCTTTTACGGGGGCCTAGCTATATGCACGAAAGAACATAGGACACTATGACCTGTTATATGTTAGGAATTACGGCCGGCCTAATCTTTTTATCACTTTCACATGCAATCCTCGTTGGGACGAAATAAAAGAGCAATTGTTTCAAGGACAACAATCTCATGATAGACACGATATAATTTCGAGGGTGTTTCGACTAAAGGTGAAAAAGATCATGAACTTAATGACAAAGGGTAAAATATTTGGTGAAGTGCAATGCTATATGTACTGAACGGAATGGCAAAAGAGAGGTCTTCCACATATTCATATTCTTTTATGGCTTCACAAACGTATTACTCCGGATCAAATCGACAATATAATTTGTGCTGAAATACCGGATCCCAAACGTGACCCAGAGCTTCACGAAATCTTTAAATGTAATATGATACATGGTCCATGTGGAACTTTAAATCGAAAGTCACCATGTATGAAAAATAACATTTGCAGTAAACGATACCCCAGGGCTCTCATAAGGGAAACTCAAACTGGTGAATACGGTTATCCGCAGTACAAGAGACGATTACTAGATGACGGTGGGTTTTCTATTGATATCAAAGGTTTAACCATAGATAATCGCTGGGTAGTCCCTTATAATCCAGTATTATTAAAAAAAATTAACGCTCACTTAAATGTGGAATATTGTCATTCGTTGAAATCAATAAAATACGTCTATAAATACGTAAATAAAGGTTCAGACCAGGCAACGTTTGCTTCAGAGAATGACAAGGATGAAGTTAAAACCTACACAAGTGGAAGATATTATAAGTTCATCAGAGGCAGTATGGCGAATCCTTGAATTTCCCATTTATGAGCGTTTCCTTCCCGTAGTCCACCTCGCTATTCATTTGGAAAATGGGCAAAGAGTTTATTTTAATGAAATGAGCAAAATCTGAGTGAAAGAGTGAATGGTCCTACATATAGTAGATATACTCTACCAGTAGTGCCAAAAGGAACTATAGCAGATGAAGTTAAGGCGTGTCTTAAGAGATCCACTTTATAGCCTCTAATTAAAATCCTCAAGCTCGCGAAAAATATGGTACACTTAGGAGAAAAAGAGTCTGCTGGTGGATTTGCGAATCTCCTACTTGGAATCAGCAACGGTGATTACCCGATGAATGACGGAATTATAACCATCCCTGATAATTTGTGTACAGTTGTATTCACGTTACAGGAGTTAATATCCAAAATTTACCCAGATATTGCTCATATCCACGATAAGCCAATGGAATGGTTGTGTGAACGTGCCATACTAACCCCGAAAAACGACCAAGCAGCGGCAATTAACGATATACTGTTAACCTCTTTTGAGGGGGAAGAAATGGTGTACACGTCAGTAGACTCTGTGGTCGCAATTAACTACCCTGTCGAATTTCTTAATTCACTGAAACCTGGTCTTCCACATCATAAGCTTATTCTGCGCGTGGGCATTCCTGTTATATTGTTGCGAAATTTAAAACCTCCTCAACCGTGCAACGGAACCAGACTTAAAGTAAAAGCGTTACATCGCAATGTAGTGGAAGCCACAATTATAACTGGATGTGCGCAAGGGGAAACTGTATTTGTACCAAGAATTCCCTTGATCCCGAATGATCTTCCCTTTGAATTCAAACGAATACAGTTTCCCCTCAAAGTCTGTTTTGCAATGATCATAAAAAAATCACAAGGGCAGACATTAAAATTTGCGGGTATAGTCTTGAGAGAAAATTGTTTTTCACACGGGCAATTCTATCTGTCTTGCTCACGTGTAAGCTCGCCCAGTAGTCTGATAATTTTGGCACACAGTAATAGATTAGAAAAAATGTGGTGTATAAAGAAGTTTTGTAGTTTACTAGTTTTTGCCCGCGACATCCAGTTATAATTGTGGCTTGTACCAGCAGACTATAACCGAACTCCACGCGGACGAAGTCGCGGGCAAAAGCTAGTCCCAGATATAGAGGTTTACTTTGTCCCACTAACAGAGGTAATTCAGTGCTGAAGTGTCGGGAACTTAGCATGAATTCCAGCTATGGAGGTTTGTCACTTATCCAGGTCCCACTTAACCAAGTTTTACTGTATATATATACCTATATATATATATATATATATATCATCAATTACAGCCCTTATACATATATATAATACTATAAATTTATTACAACAATACATCTATCTACACCAATACATCTACACCAATACATATTAACAAATATCGATATCTCTTGTTTTAATATTTTGAAACATTGTCTATGTAAATAGGATTAAAATAAGTATTAATTTTTTTCGATTCTTCATAAAATATTAAGAGAAAAACTTTCTTTGAAAACTTGCAGCTAATGCATGCACACTCGCAAGCAATGCAAATGGGTCGGTAATTAAAAATCTTTAATTTTTTCAAATAAAATGGAAGAAACTGAAGTGACCATAATAAAAAAAAATACCTTAAAAAACTTGGAATTGTAAATTAACATTTTATATTTTCGCTGGAAGAGATCGAACCCGGGTCGCTCGCGAATACGCGATATATAATAATGAAATTATTAAATAGTAATAGTAATAATGCAATTTACTATTTTACTTGTTTACTTGATTTTTTATTGGCTGATAATGACTAAAGGGTGAGCACTTTTAATCTTTGAAGTCTTTGGAGTACACAAGAGATAGTCAAATGTCACCTTTGTAGACCCCTCAAAACAATTCTTTTTTAAATGATATTTATAAGAATTATACAACTCAAATTCTAAAATTTTTATTAGAATTAGTCTCGTTACTAAATTACGCTTTTATAAATTAAGAGAATTTACGTCAAATTACTAGTTTCCGCCATGATGCGTCGCGTTTACTACAGTACATCTAGTTCGCCGCGCGGTGCAAAAGCCACTGTATTAATTATAAATAAGTGTACCCTTTAAGGAAAGTTGGTTGTGAGTTTTTATACAAAAGGTAAGTAATTACACAGTTTAAAAAAAAGTTATTTGCATATATTTCGTCTCGTAACAATTTTTACTAAATCTATAAAATTGGTACTTCAATTACTGTCGTTCACATATGAAATAAAATAGTCCATAAGTAACTGAAAATGAAATATAAGGTATAAATTATCACCATAAATCATGTAAAAAAACACAAATTTTCATATTTTACAAAGTCCAATGTGCGAAAATTACGTTTTATGTTATAATTTCGATATATCGTGAATATTATGGCGAAATTGTTTTCAACAAAAATGGCGTTGGTCAAAGATAGCGTAATAAACTATATACCTATGATTGAATTTGTTTTATTAGAGGCTCCTAATGAGTGTATATTATTACGATATCGATATAATAATGTTATATATTTCTTTTCTTTATGAAATTTCGAGTGTTTTTTTTCTACATAGTAGTTATTTCAGTGTAGTAATTTGGTATTTCATAATTCTTATTATTATTCTTATTATTTATTCTTATATGTTATATGTAAATTTATAAACTTTCTATTAACTCTTTTCGAGCCTCATGAAGACACAAAATGTTCAAATGTGTGTACTGTACTACATTCATTTTCAGAAAAATGGCGGAATTTGACGAGCTATTTCGCGACTCGGACGACGAATATCTCAGTGACAGAGAGGAAGAAATGTTTTCATATTCTGTTGTAAGTAATTTATTATACTCTTTTCTATATTATAATTATAAATATGAGTGCATATACTGGATGTATAAAGTGACTGCTGATCATGAGGTCCCGGGTTCGAATCCCGGGTCGGGTCAAAAAATCATTTATTAAGTTTTTCCGTCAAGAAAGTCTCAGTAGCACCCCTGAGTCAAGAAGTTGGCGGTGATAAATGATAAATTATCTACACCTATCATATAACGCAAACATGCGTCTATGAAAAGGGTCTCCAGATTTTCTCCTTACTAAATAAAGGCAGCAGCCATCCTGGTCAATTTAATTCATAACCATAAAAATATATCATATGCATATCTAAAATGTCTTATTATCATACATATTTTTCAGAGACGGATATGCATCAGGGGGACTGGTAACTCTCCAGAGGTTATCCTACTGGCCATGTTTGATGAACATGGCCAGCAGTTCAGATCCAAATCTCCTTTAGGACCCGCATCTTCCACTGAGTCAGCACAAGAAAATCCGCCGTTGGCATCGTCACCACCTTTTCCGTAAGTAAATTTTATTATTATGTTTGTATTAAAGCTTTTCAAAAATGTATGCAAGTAGAAGCTACCACAGTTTTAAAATTCTGTCTATATACATTGAAATTCTTCACTCTCATAAATTAGAGATATGAAAAAGTCTCTGTCCTGGGAGTGACCAGCAGAAACCCAGCAGGACTTTTTTAAATAAATTAATTCACACAATAATAACTTTTATAGAATAAAATTAGTATGAAAACAATTAGAAACAGCATGGTAGCAATCTCCTCATTCCCAGGGTTCCAGGGTTTACATGGTTGATAATAACATCAACCATGTACTCTTTATGATAGTATAATAAACCTTTACTAAACAATTTTTGCTCACTAAAATTTATAACTCATTGATAAGGTCTGTATATTTTCTGGGACTTTCTTATAAATACATATACCTATGTTGCCCATGAAGGAATTATACTGACTCTGGAGTCTAGTAACTGGTATAACTAACATTACTACTTTCATCTTTGATTCAATCTAATTCATTTGTATATAATTATTCTTCTATTGTCTAGTTACAGTATTTGTTTATACTTATTGCACATTTATGTTATATACAATAGTTTTAAAACATATATTTGTACTTTTATATATATATATAACCATACTAGCTGACCAGGTGGATTTTGTTTGTTTTGAGTTCATCGCAGACACAACGTGACACGTAATTTTATATATAAAGATATTAATAATATGTATTCATCCTATCTATGTACTTATATACCATTTTATTTTGCATCTTTATTACTATTTTATGGTTTATAATAAAAATGCAATTTTGTATCTATCTGATAACACTTCATTGTGCGCTAAAAAATCTATCTATTTATGCTTGTTCCTTGTATTTACAGAATGTAAATCGCTATTTTTAATAAAACTATTTTGTTTTGTGTTTGTATATAGTATTTTATAAAATATGTGCACTAATTATATTATATTGTTTTTATATATATGTGTTGTAGGCGAAATGTTAGTCCAGAAGTGGTCGTTGTCGTTGAGTGGTTGGACGGCGACAAGTACTTGTTCGCGGACGAACACGAACTTTCCACGAGGAGGTGTTGGCGAGTTCGAGTGGTGGTGCTGAGCAGGGCGTGCGGGTAACAGCAGGCCGGCGACGGGCACAGGCGGTCGACGCGCCCGTGGTGCTCGCGCCTCCGTCTCCTCATCGTGGCGGCGCGGCGACCAACTGCAAGTATATGTGACAGATGATGATGCCTGAGGATTGCGGATAGGATTTTGAGACTGGTGGTAATAGGGAAGCTCGGGAGAGGGCCGAAAGGAAGGATGAAAGTAGATAATGATAATGATGATGAGGCAGATGGCATTGGACGTGCGGCCCTATTCGAAGATGCGACTTCTCTTAACTTTGATTGGCGCCATGGACTCCTTCAAGGTGAAAGAGAAACGTTTCTTGCGGAAACAACTGGGCCAACCCGCCGTCCGGAAGTGCGTATGGAGCATTCCGCCAATATTGGGACGATAGCATCATGTCTCATATAGCGAAAAAACGAACCGGTACACTGTAGAACTGTCAGTCAGTCATCAGTGATGTTTTACTTCAGAAGACAGGTAATGTTTTCAGTACGCATGGATGTATTTTTCTTTTACACGCTCTGTAGCCTAAACTGTTGATGGATTTTAACATATGGGGTGTTGTTCGACTTGCTTTAGTTGTGAAAGTGACATATAATATTCAATTTTTTCTTTTCAGCAAACTTTTGGTTTTGTTATATTACTGTTTTAACCATTGGACTTGTTTATGCAACTTGTTTAATAAATTGTTTGATGTTGATGTTGATGTTTGATGACTTTTTACACACAAATATTTTTCAAATAATAAAATTAACCTCCTTATGAATTTCAGTAAGTACTTTACACTGGTAAGTACTTATTGTTTGCAAATAAATGTTATCATTGCTAATTTACGGCATTTATGATCGGTATCGAAAACGGGCCAAAATAGTCGATTCCGGTGATGAATTAAATCTACATACAGTCCGTACGGATAAAGAATGGGATTAGAAATTGCGGATCATCGAGCCCATACTATCAACATGCACAGTACCATTAGCGAAAACCCGCTAATAAAGGTATATCGTTATAATGTTCCAAGTAACATTCGGTTAATTGGAAATTATCTATTATGGGTAAAGAATTATAAACGCAAGTAGCTACATTAATTTAAAAAAAAAAACATTTATAACTATTGACCCACTCGCCTGGGTGGGATTTATTACTGTGGCGTTATTTAGATTTAAGATAATAATCATTAAAAATAATTTATTTTATCTTATCAATATTTCTATTTTAATAAAATCTCTAAATTTTTCGTATAAAATTTAGTCTAGATCACTCCTGTTACTTCTCACTATTTGTTCGTGAAGTTTTATTACCATCGGTTCAGACATTCCGAAGATTAGCTCGGACAGAAACGAAAATTTTAAAATGGTTACTCATGTCTCAGCTCATGTAAATATTATACAAAATATTAAAAACAAAATCAAAAATAATTATGAAGAAATCTCTCAAAATGCGTCTAGCTCACATATAAGCGCAACCGGACGGTATTTTTTTTTGTAGTTGGTGGCATTTTGTTATCATTGATTCAAATGACAATTTGGACTGAAGTTATAGAACGTACGGAAAACGTATTTTTTGCAACCTTTACCGGCGGGAGTGAGTATAGATAGCGACAGTGTGCGAGCGAAAGGTGAATAGAGGCGACGCCATTTTCAATCCCATTATTTAACCGCAGGGGTAGTACATAATTACGTTTATTCAGAACCCTCTGGACGCGAGTTCTACTACTCATTATTTTAACGTTTTAACGTTACTTGCGTCGCCCGTTTTGAACTTTGAGCAGTTTCTAAGCTTGTAATTCCATTCACAGTTACTGCCTATTTAAGCTCCATTGCTGTACACAGGCTTGCTCTTATTGATGAGAGGGTAATTTTATTCATTATTTTGTGCAAATATTTAATATTCTATCGTTTTTAATGTACCGTTGTTTTTTTTTTTTATAGGAGACGGGGCAAACGAGCATGCGGCTCACCTGATGGTAGTGATCCGCCGCCGAACAACTGCAACACCAGGAATTGCAGATGCGTTGCCGGCCTTTTAAGAAGGAGTAGGCACTTTTCTTGAAGGTCCCTAAGTCGTATCGGTCCGGAAAAATCGCTGGTGGAAATCGATTCCACAAGGAACTTGTGCGAGGAAGAATACTTCTTCTAAATCGCACCGCTAATCATCCAGATGGTATGGATGATATCTCGAGTTATGTCGCGATGTGCGATGGTGAAATTGAGTGGCTGAAATTAGTCCGAACAATTCCTCAGAGCACTCCCCGTGATAGATGCGATAAAATACGCAAAGAGATGCAACATCTCTACGCAGTGCCAGTGAGTCCAGCCGATCGTGAGAACTCGGTCGTCGACGATTCGAGCCGCTCTCCGCTGGATGCGGTCAAGTGGAAGGAGCTGGCACTGGGGAGCCCCTGCCCAGAGATGGGAACAGTATTCCATGTGAGGCCGAACCTGCGCCTTGTAAAGTTGCAAGCGGTGTGCCGGCATGAAATACTGTCCTGCTATGCACGCTAAGCTTTTAGAGGCCATTTGGCCTTCTCCAAGTGACCACGAAATTGCACATCACTCGATATGTCGACACCGAGGTCCGATACTGGCTGAGGCAACAAGGAGTGCCTTGAAACTGAGGAGATACGACAAAGGGTTCTTTTTAGCGGTAAACGCGCAAACTTGTGTCTTCTGGTATTGAACTGGACTAGATTTAGTCGCCCCCAATCTGTGACTTCTTTGTTCAACAGTCTCTATTTACCTGATTAATTAGCACGCTACGACGCTGCATCAATTAGCTATTGATTGTAAACGCAAAAGAAGCGGGAGAAAACTAATCTCTTACGGAACACCATTGTATTAGAGGAGTGATAATAAAAAGTATAGATATATTATTATGAAACAGAATTACTGGTATACCTTCGGCGATTGTCTGACGACTGTAAGACGTGTGAATTCTTACAATCAGGTTTTATTTGCGCTTCTTTGTTACTGTTACACAAATAATATTTTTGATTTTCGCACTCAACTCGCAAAAAATTCGTTCTGATTATAATCTTTCTCAACAAGTTTCTTTATATCGGTCTGGTTTTATATCTAACTCTTTTGAAGGTCAAACTGTGAGGCTTTGGAACGACGTTTCAACTTTTTATAAGAACGACTTCATCTATATTTTCTTTGAAGGTCACTAACTTTTTTCTTGACACTCCTCAAGCTTTATTCTGTTTTTATGTATTATTATTTTTACAATGATTTGTTACGGTATTTATATACTATTATATGTAATATGTATATATCTAAGTATTTGTGTATCAATTTATTGATTTATTGTTTATGTAAGTATATATTTAAGTGTGTATGTGTTTATGAATTCATATATATTTGTATACAAGTTTAAGTCGTACATATACTATGGTAAATTTTCATATATTTATGTTCTTGATCTCTAATTATTTCTTTTAATCTTATTGCACTTCCAATGTAGTGTTCTATCCTTACTTACAGGTTGACTGGTAGAGAACGCCATAAGTCGTTAAGTCCATCTTGGTACTTTTTATCCAAAGAAGTTAAATAAATAATAAAAAAAGCTTTTCTTAACGATCTCTTGTAAAGATTGGTCCATGACATGAAAATATCACCATCAAATGATTACCCAGTAGGTAAACGAACATTAGTAGAATCTATATATGTGACTGTTACCGTAACATACTATCAAAGTCCACTGTGGAACATAGGCCTCGCCATAGATAGCCTTTTAGGGGGATGCCACTGTTGCCACGCTTGGCAGGCCGAAAATATTTTTTTATTTTTAAGTTGTAAATAGGAAGATGGTCCTGTTGCTGCCCGTCTTCTGACACCCACGGGGCGACATAGCGTAATGACGGACATTCCTACACCACCATTACGAGGTACCTATTAATGTAAATTATAAAAATAAGCTAGACAAAATAGAAGTTATCGAATTACTGGCTAGGCTCAAGATCTTGCCTTTTTATGGGGTGGTGGTAAAACAATTGTTCCAGGATCTTGTAAAAAAATTGAAATAGAATATGATAAAATGGAGTAGTAACTCTTGGATGTGATAAAACCCTTCATAATGTTTTAGTATTCAGGCTAATCGGAAGAAAAAGATTAATTCGTACTATAAAAAACTATTGATAGATGCATTTCAATATAGGGTTGTAAATACTGGTTATGAGAAGGACGGGAACAAATATTTCATAACGAGCAGATTTACAGGAGGAATTTGGGTCTAGTAAGGAGTAACGGCGACACAGAGGAATCGAGTACAGTCGAAAGATGTTCGAATTAGAACTACTTATGACCGAGAAAAATATCATTGAAGAAACAAAAGATTTTTGCCTTTTACTTTTGTCTAACAAGGATGGAAATGAAACGGAGTAAAGAAAGGATTCACACAGGACAACATTATAGGGTCGAATTCAGCGGATTTTAAGCAGGCGACAATAGACAATACGTAAAAGTGATAAAATGCTCTAGTAGTTGCAAGGGCCAGGACAAAGAGAGTGTTCATAATGTATGATTATTTAATTTTAGAAAGAGAAAACTTTTATTTCGAGACTTCAAAGAAGTGCTACTTAGGCTTATTTGTGACGTTACGAGTACATATTATCCTATAGTTTGTTGTTTATATAATGATGATATATCTCGATGATATCTTTTATACCCATTTCATATGATTAAAAAATAAAACATTCCTTAGTTTTCTTTATAACATAATATTTATAACAATAAATACACAACTAAAAACTAAAATTGTCGTATAGCGACAATTTTTTTGCCAAGAACGTTGGCTTTAAGTGAAAATGATCTCTTCACGTTCTACTATGTAAGGATTGTTATTAACACTTAATAATCCGCATAAGGTCTGGAAGAAGAAAACGTTACTTTTCTTTTTTTATATTTGATGTCTGTTTGAATACTTTGTTTCTTAGATGTCTAAAAAATACATAAAAAACTAAAACGGAAAATTAAAATTATCATACAGTCCTTCCCCCTGCGGTACAGTACCAAGAACGCTGACTGTATTTCCTTACTAAATGGCTTAAGTTTTAGTCTTTGAGCAAGAAGATAACTACATCTCTTGTAATAAGCGGCGGCAACACGTCGCGAATAAAGCTCCTGTTGGGACTTTACCACACATGGTCCCCACGAACCGATAATCTTTATAGCAAATAGCACAAATGTGTTGTTATCTCTCAGCGACTCATATTTGAAAATATAATTTTTTACTTACTCAGTTGAGCTGCCTCTTATGTTGCCCCGTATTCTAGATGAGGTATTCCTGAGATAAGAGGTCGCCAGTGTCTACACACGAAGCACCTAATACTAGAGCTTTGCCTCTCTCCCAAGAGACCAAATTCATACAGTCGGTTCTCCTGCCATGGTCTTTAAATATTCTACAAGGCTCTAAACCGAGGGAACATTTACAGAGATTTCGCCGTCAAGTTATGAGATAACTAGATGGTAGAGCGTGTGACCTCTGACTGTGACGGTCCTTGATTGTAACAGTTAGAAGGCGGGCCTGATCTTGATCACTACGGAAGTTATGAAACAAACATTAAACAAATGTTTTATATTTATATAAATATTATATATATAAATATAAAACAAATATTATATTTGACAGTTTCGTGGCGCAGTGGCTTAGCAATGACTTGCAGCGCTAAGGGACGCGGGTTCAAATCCCGCATGGGACAAGTAATTGTATGACCTAGAAATAATTGATCTGGGTCTGGATGTTTGTCCTTGTGAAATCTATGTATGTAAACTGCCCTCGCGATACAGGAGAAAATCCTAGTGTGGAGGTAACATAATAAAAAAAAGAGAAAAAAAATATTTGTGCACACTCGGCATCAACAGAATATCCCACTGGTTCTGTTGGTTTTCTTCCAGTGGAACTTTTTCGTTGGGACATAGTGCTTCCCATGTCTACGTTGCTTCTGCAGCAAATCACAGGTTTGATAACACAGCATTAATTGTGATGATGATATGATCGATGCTAATGACGAAATATTTTAAATATCATAAGGAATCAAAAATGATACAATAAATGTTTTAAGAAAACTGCTACGTGTAGTAGAAGCAATACTGATTCCAAAATTGAAATATTTGTCTGTTTATATCTATCTCCGTATTTTTGTTTTTGCCCAAGTTTCACTCCAATATTCCTTTATTAAGTTAAAATTTGCATTTAATATCCGTTAAAGGGCATATCAACATATAGGATGTAAATTACAACGCTATTGACTTTACGGGAATAGCAAATGAGTTTGTTCTGGGTCGGGTCCCTAAGCGGATTTCATAAGATGAATCTTTATGAACTATTAAACATGTAAATAAAACGTAGCAACAACCATTAGGCAAGTAATTTGTGAATCAAAAGGAATTATGCGAACATTTTTGGAAACCTTGTTTTAGTTGCATTTTGCAGCTTGCTGTGAAAGGTAAAAGTGTGATCGTGTATCGATTATCTTTTTAAGAAGTTGACTTGCATTCTTGTCATAGATAATTTCTTATCTATACATATAATAAATCTGTAGAAAAGTAGTGTCTGTAATTCTAATATATTCTTGAAAAAACAAGTACAGGGGACTGAATAAAGGGTCTGAAGCCAAATTAGTGGCTTTTAGAATTTTTGTCTGTTTGTCTGTCTGTTGTCTTTGTATTACGGATTCACGCAAAAACTACATACTAAAACTAAATATATAAATATAAATAACTAAATTTTGTATGTAGGTAGTTAGTAACCCGGGGCAACTTATAGGCTACTTTTTATCCGATTACGGAACTTCAAAAAAAAGAAGGTTAAGTATTTTCCTTTAGACGTTAATTTTCTATTATATCTTAGTAATAGGCGGGATGACGGGTGTTTTTCAAATAAATACCATATTTATAAATAAAGTTTAAAATATAGTTATTAATTTAACCTTGGTAAAATAATTTGAAACTACACCGATTTAGTTATAAAAACAGCGCCATCTATCATCAAATGGAAAAAGTATTTTAACAGTGGTAGAGACACGCTGCAACTTCTGCTGTAGCATGGCTCGAACCGGGGCAGTACCACGACCTCACAGAATACCAACGTAAAGTAAAAGCTTTGCTTCTGCGTTTCGCTTGGTTAGTGCAGGTGGCCGGAGGCCAACCCCCCCCCTTCCCCCCTATAATATGGTAGCGGAATTTAAAAAGAAAGGACTACCCCAGGAGGGTAACAGCACCCCTGGTAATGGAGAATCCCTCACTGAGCATCCACGGTCAAGCTACTCTTTCTTCCCGAGCGTGAGTGCTCAGGCTGCCCGCGTATTCTGGTGGGGCAAAATCCCGTTCTATAATAACACTGCACGGGGCAAACAGAGCGATAAAACCATGGCAGCCCCACGCCATCCGTGGACTTCTGCAACATAAGGAGACTTCACTCGAACCTTAACGCCGTCCACTACCATCTAGAGATGGCGAAGCCGGCCTTGCTCTTTTGACCGAGACGCAGGTGTCTGACACAGACCAACTAATCGACCACGTCCAAATGGCTACAGATTTTTGCTACAATAGATCCCATCCGTAGAGATCGTGATACTTGGCGATTTTAACGCCCACCACACCTAATGGCTCAGTTCACGTTTAACCGATCATGCGGGGAGATCTGTTTATGACTTTGCCTTGGCATATGGTCTGACACAACTGGTTACTTCGCCTACGCGGATTCCAGATGTGGAAGATCATATACCTTCCCTGTTAGACCTTCTGCTGACCTCTCATGCGGACGGATATCATTTTCGACACCACATGACGTTTGGCGAAGATGGCGGCGATTAATGTTATTAGTCGAATAGAATACTTTTTAATATTCATTTTGGCATGTAGTTTGTCCGTGTTTTAAAAGTATTTGCAACTAATATAATAATATAGAAAATTAATTATCGTATATGTCCGATGCTCTTATTGCACTGGGCGATTCTGGACGTTGTAATTTTTCCGCCGCGCTGCTACAATGCGTATTTATTATTTTATTTCTTTGGCATGCAGATTTATTCACGATGTTTTTCTTCATTGTTGGGCACGTAAAAAATCAGCACATAAAATTGTAATTAATAATTTCATTGGTGCTGGCGGGGATCTCTGAACTACCACGGCTCTAAAAAGTTCGCAATATCTGATGATGGCGGTCACGGCATATATGGAAGCGACGGTAACATATTTATGCGCACTGACAGATAGGTGGATTGAAAAGTACTCGGCCTAACCAGAAAATAAACACATACTAAATCAGTAATATTTATTTTTCTGCATAATCACCATCAAGTTCAATACACTTTGCCACCTCCTTCCAAGCATTTAGACCGTTGAAAAAATGATTCTCCTTAGAGTCAAATATGCGTCTACAGCTGCTTTGACCTCGTCGTTTGTCGAAAATCTTGACCTCCCAAGTGCTTTTAGGTTAGGGAACAGAAAGAAGTCTGATGGTGCCAGATCAGGTGAATACGGCGGATGCGGTAACAGTTCAAAGCCACAGTTGTGAATTTCAGCCATTGACTGTACTGACGTGTGAACACGGGCGTTATCTTGATGAAACAGGACTTTTCTTCTGAGCATTCCTCGACGTTTTTCTTTTATTTCCTCTCGTAAACGACGGTAAGGTGCAGTAGTAATCAGAGTTTATAGTCTGATCCCTTTCAAGATAATCAATCATAATCACACCTTTCGAGTCCCAGAATACTGAAGCCATCACCTTATTTGCCGACAAAATCGACTAGCCTTTTAGGGGTGGTGAACCAGGTCTTTTCCACTGTTTTGATTGTTGTTTTGTTTCGGTGTACAGTAATGAACCCATGTTTCGTCCATAGTAACAAAACGATTCAAAAATCATCTGCATCGGCTTCAAATAACTCCAAACAGTCGCGTGAAAAATAGTCAATCGCGTCCTTTTTGTTCAACTGAAAGCAGTCGCGGAACCCACTGCAGACACCTTGTGGAAACCCAACTCGTTGACAATGATGTTTTGAGTTCGTTCTACAGAGATGCCTATAATCCGGCTATCTCTCTAATTTTAATCTATGGTCTCCATTATTAAATCAAGTACTTTTTAATATTTTCGTCAGTAGTTGACGTCGAAGGGCTTCCAGAGCGGGGTTCATCTTTCACACTCTCTACCACGCTTAAATTCTGCTATCCATTTTTGACGGATGAATATGACAGAGCACAATCGCCTAATGTACTGACCATGTCATCATGGATGGCTTTGATGATAGCCCTTCATGGAGGGTACTTAATGACGGCACGCTGTCGATTTGGCCTTTCTTTGCATAATTATGTCCGATTGCTTTGTTAACAATTTATAAAATCACAACTAATTATCGCACACGTTTCGAACTTCACACAATGAACTAGTCTGAACTGAACTAAATAATGTGTAGATTTGATTTTAGAATTGAATGGATCTGTGTTAGCCGAGTACTTTTCAATCCACCTCGTAAACGTAATGACGGATTATTGTACGAAATTCTTCATACTGTTGACCGGGATTTTAGGCAATCTATGGTGGATACCTGTGTTCAGCTGTAGACTTCTGATAGGCCGTATTAATAAATTAATAAATATTTTCCAAAATTTTATTGTGTTTATAATAGTAAAGAAAAATACAGTTTAAAGATATTTAAATTAAAACATGAGTTTTTTTTTTGTTCCATGAAACTATTGTCTGAATCAAATTGACAACCACTTTGTGAATAATTAAGTATCACGGACCATTTCCGCATTAATTTCTTTAAAGTCGTCCACTTGGTTTGAATAAATTAGAAAATTTAAATCTGACACTTATGGAGTGACATCTTCTGGCGTCTTCATTTCGTTTTCTTTTACCCTATATAAATTTTTGAAACGCTCCGAAATCGAAGACAGATGATAGTACTAGGATACCTATGATGATGGGTCACAAAGAAATTCGATCCCGAGGAAAAAAAATCATCTTTTCACAACGTTTTATTAACTTTATTCACGCTCCATCATGTTATTACAGTTAATTGATACGATATTTCACTAAAAATATCATGAAAATATTGAAACATAAAACCAGCAGTAAAACTTAAAAAAGAAAATCAGCTGACAATAGGGTCAATATCCTCGCGGGCGCCGAACTCTTACCTAGATCGGTACGAAACCTGTGACGAAACAATGCATTAGGTATACTACTCACTCCACCCTTCCCTTTCACACACACGCTGCCTCGTGTCGCCTCGCGCTGTGGAATTTACACATGCTTCAAGGATACATTAATAATTTTAGTTTTTGAGACAGTTCCGTGTTGACGATAGTTCAATTGTTTTGTTTATTAAATTATTGTCGTTATTACTTGTTATTTATTAATTAATGATATTGTTCTTGTTGTTACATTTTGTGTTTTTTGTTTTGTTTAATAATGCCTAACGCGTAGGTACATTTATAGTGCTCGTGAATACGGCAACATGTTAATGTGCCTTGGAGAATCTCATAAGGCCACGGAGGATCGGTAAGCTGTTTCATACCTAATTTTTTTTAAATAACTTAGTACTGAACTGATCTGAATAGGTACATAACTGAATACTTCAAAATAATAAACATACCGACACAATGGATAAAAAAGCATGACTCTAACCTTCTTAACATTTTATTTAAGTATTTTTTTCATGAGCGGGGAATCGAACCAGTTATTTGGTTTATTTAACCTGTGAATTCAATTAACGTGGCTACGTGGAGACAAGCACAGTGGCAAAATAGTAGGTTAAGTAGATAAGTTAGGTATTTTGAGAAGTGTTGTAAATTAAGTATTGTGGTACCAGCGCTGGTTGCGGGCCGCGCGAATTCAGCGTTCGCGCACATTGACCCTAGTCAGCTGATTGTAATTCAGTAATTCCACTGCTGGTTTTATGTTTCAGTATTTTATGATATTTTTAGTGAAATATCGTTTCAATTTACTGTAATAACATGATAGATGAATAAAGTTAAAAACGTTGTGAAAAGATGATTTTTTCCTCGATCGAATTTCTTTTGACCCATCATCATAGGTATCCTTAGTACTATCATCTGTCTTCGTTTTCAGAATTTCAAAAATACCCTGTATATATAAGGGTATTTTAAAATATATAAATGACGAATTGTATTTTGTCATTTATATATTTTAATGATTCAAAAGTATCCGAAATCGGCATTTTCATGCCATTAGAAATTTATAACTTCGAAAATATTATCTTTATCGAAAATAGTCATATGACTTTTATTTGTATATCATCAAAGAATATAAAAAATATGTCTTATTTTATTCTTTTTCTTTATATATTTTAAATCAGTCGAAAGTATCTGAATTTGGGATTTTCAAACATTTAAAAATTCATAACGTTGAAAATATTAATTTTACCGTAAAAAGTCGTAAGACCTTTTTTTTATTATTTATCAAAAATATATTTAAAAAATTGTCCTGTTTGAAAATAACAATTCTATGCAATTGAAAAAAATCGGTTTAAACAATATGGAATCCAGTTGCCTCATTGCAACATGCATTTATATAATCAGTAGGACAATTTGAAGAGAATCATAAAAATTGAGGTGGAATAGTTTTCTGTACTCATGCATAATCTCTCCTGGACTACTAGTCATCAGTCCATCTGCATTCAGATTCTAATGTATGCAGGTGCTTTGAGCCATAGTATCCACTTACAATTAGGTGGTCAGAAACGAGGACATCGTTTGTCACTCTTCTTTCTAAAAAAAATTGAATGGAGGAAGGCTATATTCAGTTGTGTACTTTTGAAGGCTGTAGTAATGATGATAATAATGAATTTTCATATTATATTTAGAACAAAATTTTATTACAATTATCTGAAACTATACCGGAATTTCAATTGAACCATAAGTACTTTTGTTAAAACAAGAGTTGTGTAAATGAGATACGATATAGATTAAAGCTTGAGTTTAAATCTAATCTTTAAAGTGTGTAAAACTAAAAGAGTACAAATTTCTCATTCGTAGTAAAGTTAGTTTACATTTCATTTCATTTATGTACAAAGATTTATATAAATTACTTGGTATTTAAAACAATATACAATTTCGAAAGCTAAAAATATCGATTAATTAATTTTGAGAGGTTAATAGATTCGATTATGATACAAAGTTGTATTAAAATTGTAAATAGAAAAAATAGCAGGCGACATATTTAATATATGCAGAATAACTCTACCACGTATCAATAAATAATATAATAAATAACGCGGCCCTGATGCAATGAAATAGTTTTACAGCGTTCAATTATTACAATAAAACCTCGATATTAAATTATATTAGTAATAAATTGGTTTTCAAATGATTTATAATTTTTATACGGATCTATGCCTGAAAATCAAATTCTAGCATGATTTTGGCATTTAGCATACATGGCCTTATTTATCCATCACAGTATCACCCCAACTTGAGAGATGACTACAATATGAGACGGTTATAATTTTTGATTTATGCAATGAACTACAAAAATCTGTCTGTGTGTAATCGTATATATCATAACAGAATATATAATGGTAACTTTAGCAGATCGAGGACTTACCATTTTCTCTGAAATTCATATTTAACGCTAAGTATAATATCATTCCGTGAGTACTATATGAGGCGACAAAGGAACTTGAACGGAGATTAGAAGCAAAATCTTCCTGGTAAAAACTTAAAATAATATAAAACTGTTTTGCTAACCTGGCATGAAGCCTGGAAACTGTGGCAAATATATATGTATGTTTAGTCTGTGTTTACTAGTGGACCTTTGATAGGCAGTAACCGCAACAGTAAATAGTCGGTTAAGGGTTTCAAATTTATACAAAGTACGCTTCGCTTATTTTTATTTCACGTATAAAGAGGCCAGCCCATTTCTTATTTATATAAAGGCAAATATGATATAAAGGAAAATTCTTATAAGCTTCTCTACCTTCACCGCACTATTGACCACGACCTTAAGTTCCATTACGATAAGGATATTTTCCTGGCCGATTTTACCACACATTTATGAATATAACAATAGGTACTTGTCAGCAGGGTTATATTTAAGGATATTGGTTATAGTATAAAGGTGACAAACGTGCAAAAAGTCCACCTGATATGATTGTGGTTCAAGACGTCTATATCAATTATCTATTAAGAATCAAAATGCAGATGCGTTGTCATCCCTGAGGACTGAGATGGAATGCCTCGTTTCCAGGAAAAGGGCCTCGGTCATGTACCTCACCATACGAAATCCTTAGCATTAAGCGGCTATTTTATACTTGTATTCTGTGAGAGCGTAGTCCTTCCCGTCTCAAGCCACCGATTCGTGCTACAGCGTGGCTCTACCACTTTTAGAATTCTCCATAGTAAATTATTTAGTTTTTGGAACACAATTATTAATTTAAATCTGAATTACATAATAAACATAGATATGATGATTTTTTTTTATTCATTCTTTCCTTAACCATAGTAAATGCGAATATGTAAAGTTAACCTTTTAAATCTAAAGCCTGCGCAAACTGAATTTCCTCTTCCCGAGCTCCAGCAATAGCCTTGCATAATACAACTATAACAAACGACTTTACAGAAACAACGTTCAAGTATCCACTTAAAATGTTGTTAATGTATACTACATGCAAAAATAGTTTAGCAATTTTTTGATTATGCGGGTTTTTTTTTTTTTATAGGAGCGGGGGCAAACGAGCATGCGGCTCACCTGATGGTAAGTGATTACCGCCGCCCATGAACAACTGCAACACCAGGGGAATTGCAGATGCGTTGCCGGCCTTTTAAGAAGGAGTAGGCCTTTTCTTGAAGGTCCTAAGTCGTATCGGTCCGGAAAAACGCTGGTGGAAATCGATTACACAAGGAAGTTGTGAGAGGAAGAAAACTTCTTCTAAATCGCACAGTGGTGGACCGCCAATCATCCAGATGGTATGGATGGTATCTCGAGTTCTGTCGCGATGTGCGATGTTGAAATTGAGCGGCTGGAATTAGTCCGAACACCTCAGAGCACTCCCGTGGTACATGCGATAAAATACGCAAAGAGATGCAACATCTTACGCAGTGACAGTGAGTCAAGCCGATCGACAGAACTCGGTCGTCGACGATTCGAGCTGTTTCTGCGCTGGATGCGGTCAAGTGGAAGGAGCTGGCACTGGGGAGCCCTGCCCAGAGATGGGAACAGTATTCCATGGGGCCGAACTTGCGCCTTGTAAAGTTGCAAGCGGTGTGCCGGCATGAAATATTGTCCTGCCTGCTGAGCACGCCAAGCTTTTTAGAGGCCAATTTGGTTTCTTCCAAGTGACCACGAAACTGCACATCACTGATATGTCGACACCGAGGATTTCTGATACTGGCTGAGGCAACAAGGGAGTGCCTTGAAACTGAGGAGATACGACAAGGGGTTCTTTTTAGCGGTAAACGCAAACTTGTGTCTTCTGGGGATTGAACTGACTAGATTTAGTCGCCCCAGTCTGAGACTTTGTTCAACAAATTCTCGACTTCAGACACAAGTTTGTTCCGGTACTAGTGACGTTTTCCTGAGAAATATTGGCACGGCTGGTATAAAAGCATCACCAGTGTTGTCGTCCGCATAGCAATGAATGTTACCAGTTTGCAACATATCATTGATATGCAGAAGAAACAGCGTTGGTGATACCACGCAGCCTTGTGGAACACCAGCGTTAATGGTTGTAATCGGAGCATGCACCGTCTACTACGACCTTGATGCTCCGATCTGCAAGAAAACCAGTGATCCAATTGCACACTGGAAGCCCAGGAAGGGAGCTGAAAGAAGCGCTTGTGCCAAACCCGATCGAAGGCCTCGCTACGTCCAAACTAACGGCCAACGCCTCCCTTGACCCACTGCCTCCGCCCATCTATGAGTTAGGTAACCTAGAAGATCACCAGCTGAGCGACCTCGACGGAAACCGTACTGGCGGTCACTAATCAGCTGGTGATCCCAATACCGCATGAGCTGGCAGTTGATAACAGTTTCCATTACTTTGGAGAACAAGGAGGTGAAGCGATAGGCCTGTAGTTGGACGGATCTGAGCGGTCACTTTTTAGGATCGGGTGCACCAAAGCTGCCTTCCATGAGTTCGGGATTACGCCTAGGGAGTAGGAGTACCGGACGAGTTAAAACCGGTGCCAACCCGGAGCATTACGTCTTCAGCAATGGTCAGGTGGACTCCATCAGCCCACTCGACTTGTTGACGTCCAGGAGAGAAGCGCTACGCACCGAGCGTGTGCACTTCCCGCATGGAGCACTCACACTGCGGGATGGTAGGCGGTATACCCCGTCATCAAGAGTCGAGTTGGAAGCAAAAGAGAGCCTAGCAGATCGGCTTCTCCTTTTGCATCATGTGCCAGTGAGTCGTCCACCTGTGCAGAGATGGCAGAGATGGCTGACAGAAGTTCCTGGACAGCCTTGGCGAGAGACCAGAATCACGTGTTCCCGTAGGGAGGCGAACTAGTTTCGCCATTCTGCCGATGTACTCTGACTTTGCCTTGGCAAATGTTTTGAAGGACCTGGAGGCGGAATATACTTCTTTTTAAGAGCGCTAGTGTTTACATCCGGGACGTTGATGCGTCAGCCCAGGCCCGGTAACACCTGCTTATAGCGTGATGCAACTTACGAGCGACCAAACCAGCTGAGTTCTGCTCCGATAGGCACCACAGATGATGGAATAAATAATTCCATTCCCTGAAGTACCACATCAGTGACAGAATCAGCAACAATTGTGATCATCCGGCGAGAAGCAAACTCGCCCCAAGGATAGATGCAAAAAGACCGCATCCCATCCCAATCGGCTGACCTATAGTGCCAAACACGGCGGCGAGCTGCAGATCGCAACTGCGATGGGAGCGTGAGTGGCACCGTGCTCCGGATCAGACAATGGTCCGAAGAGCCAAGAGGGCATCGATTGAGACCTGATATCCGTCCGATGAGAGGTCAGCAGAAGGTCCAACAGGGAAGGTACATGGTCTTCCACATCTGGGATCCGCGTAGGCGAAGTAACCAGTTGTGCCAGACCATGCCAAGGCAAAGTCATAAACAGATCTGCCCGCATGATCGGTTAAACGGGAACCAAGCCATTCAGCGTGGTGGACGTTAAAATCACCGAGCATCACGATCTCTGCGGAAGGGACCTGTTGTAGCACGGAGTCTGCAGCCATTTGGACGTGGTCGATGAGTTCGGTCTGTGTCGGCATTACCGCTATGGACCTATAGAGGCACCCGTAGACGCGATGATGGTCGTCGCTGTTCACGCGCAGCCATAGGATGGACAGGTCCGTACCTTCAAGACTGCCGAGGCGTCGATAACAGATGTCCTTTCCTGACGTGCACGCGACTCCAGCCCGGGGCATGGAGTGTTCCAATTTGTACCCGGGCAGGAGAAATATTGAAGTATCAGCTGGAGACCTGTGTCTGGTTAGAAAGAGCAAGGTTGGCTTTGCTGTTCCAGATGGTAGTGGACGGCGTTAAGGTTTGTGAAGTCCCCTGATATTGCAGAAATCCACGGAAAGCGTAGCAGGTTGTTTTTGTCTTTTTTGCTCCGCTGTTCTGGAGCAGCAGGCCTGTCTTGAGCGGAACTCTCCCCCAGAATACGCGGGGCAGCCTGAGCACCCATTACTCAAAAAGTAGGGTAGCATGGGCGGGATGCTCATGAGGATTCTCCAGGATGCTGGTACCCTCCTGGGGTAGTCTTCTGTTTATTCCACTACATGTGCTAAGATTGGGATTAGCCCGCCACCTGCAATCACCAGGCGAAATGCAGAAGTAACTTCTATCACGCTGGTATTCTGTGAGGTCGTGGTACCACCCCGGTTTGAGCCGGCCCATCCATGCGACAGTACAGTATCTTTAATATAATTCTTTTCCGTTTAGTTAAAATATTTAAAAAAAAAACACGCTGCAAACAATATTTTAACCAGCTGATTATCGCTGGTTAAAAGTAGTTGTTGCTCAATTGACAAGGGCAGTTGTAAATAGTACAGAAAGTAATAGTTTTTTAATAGAATTAGAATGACAAACCAACACAGAGTGCACCTGGCAGTAAGTGGACGCTGTGGCCCACAGACATCTTCATCTATCTCAACATATGAAACACAGCAACAATGAGCTGCTATAACACGCTGGTATTGTGAAAGCGTGTTACTTTTCTAATCAAGTCGACCCATTCATGCTACAACCATAATATAGCTGCAACGTTGCCCCCCTGCTTTCTATTTAAAGAGATGACGATAAGATCGGTTATTACAGCTCTAAAAGTATAATGTCAGAAGCTTATTAAGTGTTTGTAAACGTGTCGTTAACAGATTGAACTCATGCCTTGATAAGAATGGATAAAAAACATTTGTTAAATAGTTACTCAAACGTAAATTTAATAGTTTGAAATACCTGTGGGAATAGATTGAAAGATCAAGCTAAATCATCATCATCATCGTCATTACAAGCCATCACAAGTCCTATGCTAAACATAGGCCTCCCACAATTAATACCACAAAGTACGGTTCTGAGTTACATCCATTTCGTATGCTGAGTGTAGAGAACTGGAGACCCTTTTTACTGGAAACGAGGTATTCCATCTTAGTCCTCAGGGGTCTCATCTGCACATAATTAATGCATAAATACAAATCTGATTCATAATTGAGGATAAATGTAGATGTCTATGGGCAACAGCATCCATTTACCATCAGAAGGACTGTGTGGTCGTTTGTCACACTATTCAATAAAAAAAGGAAATACATATAATTTATGAATAAGGAGAATTCAAATAATACTCCCTAAGAAGTTTTTAAAAGTCTGTAAAGATTGCGCTTGCTGAATGCTAAGTGGTAATGCTTCCAAAGTCGGATTGCTTCTGAAGTAAATGATTTGTTATAAAATGAAGTTATACTGCAAGGATTATTAAAAGAAAAGCTATACACTGAACGCAAATTACGGTCATGACATTGATGTTCATAGTAAAATTGTTTTATCGTTTCGTATTCGTTTTCCCATCCAGGTGTTTTATGACAAAACGTAGTTCCATTTACATCCGCCAGAAGCGCTGTTCATAAAACCATTCAATTTTAGTCGAGAACAATACGAAAACGTTAGTGTCAGAAACTTGCGTTAAGGGCATATTAACTCGTCTATCCAGCTAGTGGGGGCCGTCCTACACTTCGCTTACACTTACAAGGTAACTCATCAGGTATCAGGCCACTCGAGAACATATTATCTTCCCGTCAGTTGGCGGTTTTCCAGCTCCACGGCTGGCCAATCGCTACTTCAAATATGAGTAGGCAAAAACAAGTTTAACTTACCGGTTCATCTCTGTAGAGGAGGAAAAATATAAAATGAAAACCAAAAAATATCATTGTCTATAACTTCGGCTTTTGTAAAAGCTAACTAACCAATAAGCCACCAGTTATAATATTATTGATTTTTAACACAAAAATATAACCTTTGTATGACTTATGTACTTTTACATAAAAGTTTAATAACACTATAAATTAAATTATACAAGTATAGCGTGAACAGTTTATGACAGTTAATATTTACGACCAAAGACGAGTGCCAGCAAACATTGCAAAGTTATTATTACAAAATATAAAATATACAAACCTTTTCAATAGTCGTAAATATCTTACTGCTGTAAACTACGTTAAAATATTGTTACATTAATTTTATAACGCTTCTCTAGTAAACTCACACGCTCTCACAGAATACCAGCGTAAAATAGCAGCTTAATACTGCTGTGTTCTCTACACTCACCATACGAAGGTGAGTGTAGAGAACCGGAGACCCTTTTACTGGAAAGGGCATTTCATCTTAGTCCTCAAGGCTGACAACGCATCTGCATTTTGATTCGCAAGCGAGAGAGATAGATGTCTATAGGCCTCAGCAACCACTTACCATCAGGTGGACTGTGTGCTCGTTTGTCACCCTATTTCTATTTAAAAAAAAAACGAAAGTAAAGAGCGATAAGTCTTAGCCATAGAGTACTATATTATAGTATTCTATGGTCGTTCAGTGATATTTGTTTGTATACACACTTTACTTGTAGCATTATTTATTGCTAACTATAAATCTGTATGCTGTGAGGCGAAACCGGTCGGTTATAGGTAATAAATTATAAATTTAAATATATAGTACTAAGTGGACTTGGCACCTTTGTTAATAAATTTTAATTTTTTTAATAGCACAAACATAAACATGCTACAAGGGCATCCATAAAATTTGAGCAGACATCACCATCCGCATACCTAGGTCGATCAGAACCACAAGGTATATCTAATCAGGCGCAGATCCATCGCAAAACGCAATACCGCAAGTGGCAGTTACTTTAACAAAACACGTTATTACAGTAGTAAATGTTTTTTTTAGTTTTAATAATATTTTGCAATTCATTTTAAATATTACAAAAGTTATAAAAAGAGGCACAAAGGATTATTATTTCTTTTACATGTGTGTATTAGTATTATATTTTTTTTTAAATCTATGTTCACTATAAATTAAAAGGAGCACTTCACTCTGTATCAAATCGCAGCAGTAAAATACATTCTCTTAAAATAGTTACCAAATAAAAAAATAGCTTGCGTACAAAAAAGCAATTGTGTTGAAATCGAGAATACACTTCCGTCAATGGTGGTGTAACCATTGGCGGAAAAAAACTCAGTGATCGAGTTCCATACGAATAGCGACTTTGGTAAACAAGCTTGTAAATTAATAGTATAATTAAACCTTCAATAAAAGTTTAAAGCCGACTTCACTAGTTTATATTTCTTTTAATTCGGCTTTTATTTCTTATAAAAAGTCTTTTTATTAAAAAAATTGACCCTTTTTGTGAACTAAGTAATATCAAAAACTCGAATGTCACCTTAATAGCTCTATTGAAAACTTCATCCCCAATTTTTCCATCGTTTGGGGTGGAAATTTTTCTCTAAATTTATATGAAACCACCCCTGACGTTAAACCTCTTTTTAATATAAAAGAATAATCAAAAACCGCTCCTTAATTCCCGAACATATCGAGTAACATACATACAAAAAAAAAAAAAAACACTTGAATACTTCTCCTATACTTGTAACAATATTAATAATAACATCTGTATCTAGTTTGCAATATTGCTTTTTTTAAGGAAACATTTATAATTTATGCATTATGTAACGATAAGTGTTTTTATAATAATGTATTAAACTCGTAAGTGATAGTTTAGTTAGAAGTAAACGACCACGGAATATAAATTTTATATTCGTGTAAACGCACATACTTTTCAACGATCATTAGAAAACTCTGAATAATGATCATAATGAAATATGAGTTTTGTTCAATTCAGCATTATTCTAACTACTTATTTAAAATCAGTATGGCTAATTCAATATATAGTAGGTTTTAAATTATACTTTTAGGAATAATAATAAAGGAATAGTGATTGAATGTTTTTATTGTAGCTTCTATTTGCTATTCCAAATAAATTCAGAAATGTGATTCAGATTTAAAAATATGCAAAAGTTCATTAAAAATTCAAAAGATCGATTACAATCGATTGGGCATCCCTAATCATTTTTCGACATCACGTTTGGCGAAGATGGCGGCGATTAATGTTATAAGTCGTATAGAATACTTTTAATGTTCATTTTGGCATGCAGCTAGTCCGTGTTATGAACGTATTTGCAACTAATATAATAAAATAGACAATTAATTATCGTGTGTGTCCGATGCTTTTATTATCATTTGCAGTAGAAGCAGTGCCTGTGTTTTAATGAAAAAAAAAGCATTTTGAAATTGTTTTTTTTTGTAGTATTCCACACATACTAATTTACTATAATGTCTGAACAAATAGGCCAGCTAAGTATACCAAAAAATCATTTATAATTATCTTAAAAATATATCATAAAAAAATAAAATAAAAATAAATCATTAAATTATAGTTACAAAAAGTAACATAAGTAATAGTCACTGGCCACACAATTTTTTTTGAATGGTTTTTGAAGGCAGCAATGGAAAGTCGGACTTTATGTTTAGAAACTTCGAAATATTTTAATTGCATGGCAATTCGCAATGCAATGTTAGTCCCTATCTTAATGTATGGTAGTGAAAGTTGGGTGTGGCAGAAGAAGCTAAAGAGTAGAATAAATGCTGTAGAAATGCGATCATGAAGTGAATAGAAATTAGAAATTGTGTGATAAGAGAAAAGTGTATTTTGCAAGATGATGTTGTGTCCAGGATTAAGAAAGAAATGCTTCGGTGGTTGGGTCATGTAGAAAGAATAAACGAGGAAAGAGTGACAAAGCAAATCTATGTTGCAGAAATGAACGACAGAGTCGGGAACATATCTAGACGAAAGTATATAGACCAAATTACCGATTTCTTCAAAGTTGGTGAGATTAAAAGTAGGTACTCTTAACCGACGAGCATGTATGCGTAGGTATATGGATGTAAAGGAGGCGAGAGAGGTGTGTCAGGATCGTGCCGAATGGAAGTCAGTAGTCTCTGCCTACCTCTTTGGGTGACAGGAGTGAGTGTTTATGTTATATTTTATTGGAGATGTGAGTTTCCTTACGATGTTTTTATTTACGGTAGTCATTTATAAATAAAATATTTGTACCTGTAGGGATCACGCAAAGTTAGCTCGCTTAAAATTTTGAAGTAAACGCTTTTCCCTTGAGCTATCGCAGTTATAATAAAATATTAGTTACATATTCATGTAACTTTATATAAATAATATGTGTAAATCACCAGGCGTAATAGTCGAACAACAAATAGATTTCTTATGGACTAAGTGTGACAAAATAGCAAATAACCCAACTAATGGTAAATGGACGCTGTGACCCATAGACAGTTTAAGTATGTTGTAATGCAGAATGTGTTGTCAGCCCTGAGAGCTAAGATGAAATGCCTCGTTTCCAGTAAAAAGAGTATCCAGTTCTATACACTCACCGTATGCGAGACAGCAGCATTAAGCTACTATTTTACGCTGGTATTCCGTGAGAGCTTGGTCCTTCCCCGATCGAGACAATTCATGATACAACCATAATATAGCATAATATGGCCCTACCACGAATAAAAAAAACTATAAATACTTATTTAAATTTAACCATTAATTTACAATTTTAAGACTGCGAAAGTTGATACTTAATATTTAATCAAGACTAATACTTTATAAAAAGCCGCGGCAGCTCAGAGGTTAAGCACTCGCTGTGAATTTCCAGTTAAAATGAAATTGTTTATTAAATAATTTGCAATTTCAAGTGCAGATTTATATTGTGAGGTACCTTGCATAGGTATTTTGAAGATATATTGAAGTCCGTCAACTCGTATTGTAGCAGCGCGGTGGACACTTCCTTGACCTAAACCCTCTAAGAAAAGAAAACAGATCTTTGCCCAAGAACGGAGCGTATAAAACAGAATAAATAAAGTAATTTTATTCTGTTTAAATTTTCTGTTTAGAAATATTGAAAACATTTAAATAACAAATATTACTAGTTGGGTTTTTCAACACATAATATGAGTCATTCATGGAATTTTGGCACCATTGTAAAATGTCTGTAGGTACCTACTTTCAGTTAGAGTAGCGTTTAATAAATAATAAGATTTGATCTACATTTGATAATTTTTCCGTGTGGTGATTGTGTAAGGTAGTCTACCACTCTATTTCACCAAGAGGTAATCGTAAAAGGTGACTATGAAAAATATACTAAATAATCCTACTAACCTTAAGAAACGAGCCCATCTGAAGGTCAGTGGATGCTGTGGCACATAGAGTATTATATCAATGGGCAACTTATGTATATCGAGCTTCAATTAACAATCAAAATTTCAGATCCGTTGTTGCTCTTGAGAACTAAAATATAATGTTTCATGGAATAAAACTAATAAGATATATAAGAAATCATTATTAGAATATCTTATTTCCAATAAAAGGGCTCTTGGGTTCTCGTCACTTACCACACAAACACAACAGAAATATGCTGCTAATTCACGTGCGGGACATGCCCGCACTGAACGTGAATTCTACGTAGAGCCGAATCATTTGTGCTGCAGCCATGATATAGCTGCAACGTAGATCTACCTCGTTTATACGGGTAGATCTACGTTACAACTCATCATATCACCTTTACTGGTAGCATGTCAAGTCTTCAGGGCGAGAAGGTATCTGCATTTTGATACTTAATTGAAGAATATGTAGGTGTGTACGGGCCGCCATCCGCTTATATAGGTTCTAACTGTGTGCTCGTTTGGCATCATTACAAATATAAAATCTATCATTACATCAGCTTGGCTCAAATGCCATAAATGCATAAATAATTTTAAATGTTCAATATGAACTCTAGTAAAGAGTTTTGAGCTTTACTATAGTATTCTGACTGCTAAAAAATCTTAAAATGATTAAAAACTCAAAATTTTAATATGTATACAGCTTATTAAACAAATTACTGAATGTGAAAATACAGCCGGAAATAAAGTTAATTTTGATAATATCACTGATTCGTTAGTGAATGAAATATTGCAAATTGATATACCGACTCACCGCAAGCTCTTTAACTAATAATAAATTTAAATGAGACCTAACCACAATTCAGTTTGAAGTAAAAACATAAATCACTAATTTGTCAAAGCTAATTTAAAACTATTTTAAGGTCACAAATTGTCTGAAATCATATAGACGATGTGCTTCAGCTCAATTCAGCTTTTATCCATAGAAAACAGCAATTTTGTATGGAGATGCGTACGCATCCTTTCAGCTTTCCGCGTCTATTCAGCTTTCGCGGCAATCGGGCATAAAATGAGGACAAGTGTGTTTCTATCATACGCACGCTAACGCCATAGTTCAGCGCTATTCCACCGCATTCAGCGCTATTTTACTACTTTCAGCGCTGTTACGCCGCGTTCAGCGCTGTACGCGGGCTGTCCTCGACGATAAGTTGCGACTTGCATTAGTTGATAAATTTGATTCGCAATCTTTTCGTACAACCATCGAGAGAATGTGGAAACAGAAATTATTTAGTATTTTGCTTTTATAACCCTGGTTGCAATAGCTCTGCAATTTCGTTAATTTTTGAATATTCTTCTGAATAATGCAATATTAAATTAATGCTTTATTAATTTAATATTGTTTTTAATTCAATATCGCGCGTATTCTCTAACTATATATGTCGCGTATTCTCTAACTAAATTTCTGTTTTTCAAAGGGGTCGACCACTGTCGTTGAAAAAGCGTAACGATAATAATATCGCACATGGATCTGTCCATGTTGAGTACAAAATACTAAATGGAAGTAGTTTACCGTGAGCATGTTATCATCCAGCGCTGTACACGGCTGATAGAAGCGGTGTTTAAGTTTAACAAAATCATCCTGCGAAACGCCAATGGAGCTGAATAAATATGTTTACTCTAAAGAGAGAGGCAGATTGCAGCGGCAGAGGCAGATTGGCAGAGTCAGTAAGACTTTAAATAAAATCGTAGAATACGAGCAAACCGAATTTTATTCCCGATGGCTTTACCGAAGAAAGACATCGTAATAAAACCCGCAAGTCTAAAATTTGAAAAATGGTTTATAGCTTATTGATTGCACGTTCTTCTACAGTTATGTAGTTCTGTAGTTCCAATAATAATTAAAATAGTGTCCTCCAGACCGAATTTAGGTCACGGCGACCAGTCTCAACGGAGACTAGCCATCTGAGTAGTACAGGATTATAGTGCCCGAGTATATGCGCAAGGATAGGTGCGTTGCACTCTCTATTCCCGCACTCTCATAGTTTGATGGACCGGAGAGAGATCAGGCGCAGGACCAACGGCTAAACGTGCCACGGGGATGACACACAGCGAACTTCTTGACTCCGAGCTGCTACCGAGAAATCCGAGAGCCCGGGTTTCGAACCCAGGACCTATAAACAGCAACTTAGCTTACGACCACTGGAACAATTAGGCAGTTGAGGCTACTAGTTATGCAGAAAGTCGATGGATGCGGGTGGCTCGGGGGCGTGCTTTGTAGCATTCTTTGGAGGAATCCTATGTTCAGTAGTGGACTCTTAAAGGGCTGTAATAATAATGACGACACATGATACACGATAATGAATCACGCCCACAGGACAAATTGGGGTGGTATATTCTTATGAAGATAAGTTGATCAACAAATAACAGCTTAATATATTAACATGTAGCCTGCTTACATAGAACAGGTATTGTCTGTAGAACTACCATTTTAAGCACTTGACGTTATACTATACGGCTAATTAAAAGTCTTTCATGTACGAAACATCTGGCGGGTTGTCCTGTTATGAATCTCAGAACAATGTCGAAGGACTGTTGGTCTCTGTTAATGTTCTCCGGATGTAGAGCTTAGTGGAATATTTAGAGGCGATGGTGGAAAATACGATGTTATGACTGGTCCCTTAGGTGAGAGAGCGATTAATTATAAAGGACGCGTGTTGACACTTTGGCAATCACTCATTATTTCAGAGATGGCACGTTTAAGGCCGGGGCGGTATTACAGATAGTTGAACATTACAAGTGGTGCGTGTAATATGATTCTGAGAGATGAATTAAAATGAAATAAAAACCTTGTAAAAGCATTATTAACTATTAGATACATTAATTAATCGAATCAGGCGTTACTTTGCGGAAATCGATGGTGAAGTACAGTCTGCGGTGGCTGCAGATTCTACTTCACCTGAGGATGCCTCGTGTGGAGGTGGAATACGTGTCGTATTATCGACGGCGATGTCTTTCCTAGGAAAGATACACTAATGTAGTGAAGTTGGGAGTAGTGGTGCTGGGATTAGTGGTGACGGGGATAGTGCACGCAATTGAGGGAGGGCGGGAGGTACTTTTCTAACTAGGTAAGACACATTATTTTATATCATTTCACGGATATCAGCAAAATAATTTTTACCAACTTTAATATTAGATAAATTAGCAAAATAATTAGCCCATATGGGAAAAATAACAAAAAACTATAAAGATGTTTAGCAAATAAATAAATTTTACCAGAAAATTATATTATAAATCTTAGAATTTCTTGTTGTTTCTGAAGCTGGGAATTTTCGTGAAGATCATAGTCGGCACCTGTTTATACTTTAGAGGTTGATAGTATACTCGCGCGAATGGAAATGAATATGAATCTAAGAGATGATTTAATATGTGTATCTTTTAATATAGAGACTCAGTCCGTTGGATCTACGTGCGATGAAGTTTTTTATTTGTTAACGTATAAGGCGACAAGTGTAATGGTTTTCACACACAGTCTCAGTATATGCATTGAATGAGGAAACGCAGTCAACATTTCTTGGTCCGATTCCGTCAGGATTAATTATTGTTTATCTGTTATTTATTTTCATATTTCTTATATTTAAATATTATTCATGCCGTGTAGTAGCGGCGTAAAAGAAACCACTGTATTATCCCTAGGGTGAGGTTAAAAGTGGTGATGATCAGACGGTGATTCAGGAAATAAGTATCTTCCTGATGACACTGAATGATTATAAATAAACTGTAGCAACTGTAATCCGCTTGCCAAGCGTGGTAACCATGTTATATATTCCTTCTATAAATCAATCTATGCGTGACGCCTCTTTTTTTTTGCAATGTTCTTTTGCTAGGGGCTGTAATGATGATGACGATATAAATATGATGATATATTTAAATATAAGTGATTTAAGCCCTGCAAACAATTACACTGCATTTCTCATGGAATTTAGTTTATTGCTATGGATGAATTAATAATTCAGATGTATACATCAGTACGTCAGTCGACCACCGCATCTTCATAGCAGAATTACGTTTATTAGTTGTGTCTAGTCCTGAAATTCATATAAGAGGACAAAATTTTCTCTATGAAATAGTTTCATTTGTAATTCCTATAGATCTATCTTATTACTTAAGTTTTTTAATAGTTATCAGCATAATAAATAAATAAATTACTTTTGAGGGAACACCAGAATTTTTGTCGCATCAATAGAACCCGGAAACATCTCGTTTACACTCAACTTAAAATAGACAAAAGACAAAAGACGGGCAGCAGCGTTAAAGGTAGGCCATCTTTGATCCCAATGCTAAGCCTAATGTTACAGGCAAATCCTCCAGGCTGATGAGAAAGAAGAAACCACTTCCAACTTTTAAGTATTTCCACATTGTTCTTTTCATATTTTTGACTGTATCACCTTATCACACATGCACATAGTACATCATGACTTCCTGACTCGTTGGTATAGTGGTCGTAAGGGTGACTTATGATCATGAGGTCCCACGTTTTAATCCCGGGTCAAGCCAAAATCAGTCATTGGCTTTTCCAGCCAAGAAATTATCATTAGCAGCCTGGGGTCAGAAAGTTGGCGGTGTTTCACATTTAGGCCTCGGAAAGCACTTAAAGCCGTATGGTCATGTGCCTGGCCTCTCTGGTCGTATCGGATTGCCGTCCTATCAGAATATGAGAGTGAGACAATAGATAGTGCACCTATACTTGTTGCGCACATACTCGTGTACCCTAATCCTGTCCTGCACAGATTAGTCTTTATTCAGACTGGCCGCCATGACCAATCGGGCGGTATAAGCCTCTTTTATAGTATCGATGATTTACCATAAATGCCATGCGTAGCAAGACGATCACGAGTTGTTTTCAACAGATATCGTTTTAATAGATATATTAAAACTTTCCTTATATCACGGATTTAGATGAACAAATAACGTGAGGAGAAGGTTACATTGTTCGTTATTGTGACGTATTCTCTATTTCGGTTATATTATTTATTATATATATTTTTATACCAAAACTTAGACCTCACCGTTCCAATGTTCTTATGCATATCGCCGTAAAGATATACTAGTATTGAATAAGATTTGTATCAAGAGATTTACCATCTAGGGCTGCAACATCACTTACAACAGGTGGGATTTAGTCAAGCGCTGGTTCATAATAAGTAAAAAAATCAAGTAAAAGAATATGATTGGAGTTTTTACCACATAGTAGGTACAAAAGTCAGTGCTGAGACATTGTATATAAAAGTATACAATGGTAAATTTTATAAGTGGTAAAGCCACGCTGCAGCTAAATAATAGTTGAAGCACAAATGGAAGTGGCTCGATTGGGGAAGGATCACGCTCTCACAAAATGCCAACGTGAAATAGCAGCTCTATGCTGCTGTATTTCCTATGGTGAGTGTAAAGAACCAGTACTCATTTTTACTGGAAACGGGGCATTCCATCTTAGACCTCAGGGGTAACAACACATCTGAATTTTGATTCCTAATAGAGGATAAATGTAGATGTCTATGGGCCACAGCATCCACTGACCATCAGGTGGCCTGTGTGGTCGTTTATCACGATTTATTAAAAATAAAGTATTAAAGCTCCGATTTCAGAAACTATTATGTAAAAGTTATTTTAATATTTTTAGTGTGAAGTTACGGGCTTGCTTTTTAGTAGAAGTGTTAGGTTAGATCTCTACAAAATATTATTTACAGAACAAGAATTTGTACAAATGTATACGTAATTGAGCATTGTTACATTTATAATGAATGGGTATGAATAATTGCCTCGCGATACGCGGTATTGTGTTGTCCTTAATTGGAAATCTCGATTACGATAAGCATTCGAACGTTCCTTGAGGTGGTTGATTCGCATGCTTTGTTCTGTTCCGTCGATAGATTTCTACGAGTATTTTTAATGTTGTATACTGTCTGAAGCTACTATCAAGTGTATCTTATACTACAGGCGATATACGAGCAGTATCTATATTTTTTATTAAACTGAAGGAATAATCAAACTTACAGTCTACCTGATGGTAAGTGGCTACTGCAGTTTTTATGTAGGTTTAGTTTAAATTTTGTATGTAGGTAGTTAGTAACCCGGGGCAACTTATAAGCTACTTTTTATCCGATTAGGAACTTCAAAAAAGAAGGAAAGTATTTTCCTTCCTTTAGATGTTAATTTTTATTATATCTTAGTAATAGGCGGGATGACGGGTGTTTTTCAAATAAATACCATATTTATAAATAAAGTTTAAAATATAGTGATAAACTTGGTAAAATAATTTGAAACTACACCGATTTAGTTATCAAAACAGCGCCATCTATCATCAAATAGAAAAAGTATTTTAACAGTGGTAGAGCCACGCTACAGCTTCTGCTGTTGCTTGGATGGGCCGGCTCGAACCGGGGCAGTACCACGACCTCAAAGAATACCAACGTAAAGTAGAAGCTTTGCTTCTGCGTTTCGCTTGGTTAGTGCAGGTGGCCGGAGGCCCAACCCCCCTTCCCCCTCCCCCTCCCCATATTATGGTAGCGGAATTTAAAAAGAAAGGACTACTCCAGGAGGGTAACAGCACCCCTGGTAATGGAGAATCCCTCACTGAGCATCCACGGTCTAGCTACTCTTTTCATCCTGAGCGTGGGTGCTCAGGCTGCCCCGCGTATTCTGGGGGGGAGGGGAGGGGAAATCCCGCTCTATACTAACACTGCACGGGGCAAACAGAGCGATGGAACCATGGCAACCACTGCCACGCTATCCGTGGACTTCTGCAACATCAGGGGACTTCACTCGAACCTTAACGCCGTCCATTACCATCTACAGATGGCGAAGCCGGCCTTGCTCTTTTTGACCGAGACGTAGGTGTCCTCTCCAGCTGATACTTCGTACCTGTCCTACCGGGGTTTATGCCCGGGCTGGAGTTGCGTATACGTCAAGAGGATATCTGTTCTCGACGCCTCGGCGATCTTGAAGGTACGGACCTGTACATCCTTTGGCTGCGCGTAGACAGCGACGACCATCCCCACATCTACGGGTGCCTGTATAGGTCCCATAGCGGTAATGCCCACACAGACCGATTCATCGACCACATCCAAATGGCTACAGATTTCTTGCTACAACAGATTCCATCCGTAGAGATCGTGATACTTGGCGATTTTAACGCCCACCAAGCCGAATGGCTCGGTTCACGTTTAACCGATTATGCGGGAGATCTGTTTATGACTTTTCCTCTGACACAACTGGTTACTTCGCCTACGCGGATTCCGGATGTGGAAGATCATAAACCTTCCCTGTTAGACCTTCTGCTGACCTCTCATCCGGACGAATATCATTTTTCGACACCACATGACGTTTGGCGAAGATGGCGGCAATTAATGTTATTAGTCGAATAGAATACTTTTTAATATTCATTTTGGCATTCAGTTTGTCCGTGTTTTAAAAGTATTTCCAACTAATATAATAATATAGACAATTAATTATCGTGTATGTTCGATGCTCTTATTGCACTGGGTGATTCTGGACGTTGTCATTTTTCCGCCGCGCTGCGTGTTTGTTATTTTATTTCTTTGGCATGCAGATTTATTCACGATGTTTTTCTTCATTGTCGGGCACGTAAAAATCAGCACATAAAATTGTAATTAATAATTTCATTGGTGCTGGCGGGGATATCTGAACGACCACGGCTCTAAAAGGTTCGCAATATCTGATGATGGCGGTCACGGCATATATGGAAGCGCGACGGTAACATATTTATGCGCGACTGACAGATAAACGTAATGACGGATTATTGTATTTTTAGGCAATCTATGGTATACCTGTGATACCTGTGTTCAACCGAAGACTTCTGATAAGCCGTAATTAACACATTAATAAATATTTTCCAAAATTTTATTGTCTTTATACTAGTAAAGAAAAATACAGTTTAAAGATATTTATCTGAAAGAAGCGAAAGAGATATGTAAGGATCGTGACACTTGGCGATCTGTTCTCTCTAACTACCGTCAGGGATTGTGCGTGAAGATAAAAAAAAAAAAAAAAAGATATTTAAATTAAAAATATTATGCCAGGTTTTTGTTCCATGAAACTATTCTCTGAATCAAAGTGACAACCACTTTGTGAATAATTAAGTATCACGGACTATTTCCGCGGTAATTTCTTTAAAGTCGTCCACTTGGTTTGAATAAATTAGAAAATTTAAGTCTGACACTTATGGAGTGACATCATTCTGGCATGTCTCCGTTTCGTTTTCTTCTATATATATAGAAAAAATATATATAAATATATATATATATATATAAATATATTTTTTTTAATGATTCAAAAGTATCCGAATTCGGCATTTAAACCATTAGAAATTTATAACTTTGAAAATATTATCTTTATCGTAAATAGTCATATGACCTTTTTTTCGTATTTTATCAAGAAATATATATAAAAAATTGTCCTGTTTGAAAATAACAATTCTTTGCAATTGAAAAGAAAATCGGTTTAAGCAATATGGAACCCAGTTGCCTCATTGCAACATGCATTTATATAACCAGTAGGACAATTTGAAGAGAATCGCATAAAAAATTGAGGTGGAATAGTTTTCTGTACTCATGCGCCAATCCCTCCTGGACTACTAGTCATCAGTCCATCTGCATTCAGATTCTAATGTATGTAGGTGCTATGAGCCATAGTATCCACTTACTATTAGGTGGTCAGAAACGAGGACATCGTTTGTCACTCTTCTTTCTAAAAAAAAAAATTAATGGAGGAAGACTATATTCAGTTGTGTACTTTTGAAGGCTGTAGTAATGATGATAATAATGAATTTTCATATTATATTTAGAACAAAATTTTATTACAATTATCTGAAACTATACCGGAATTTCAATTGAAAGCCATAAGTACTTTTATTAAAACAAGAGTTGTGTAAATAAGATACGATATAGATTAAAGCTTGAGTTTAAATCTAATCTTTAAAGTGTTTAAAACTAAAAAGAGTACAAATTTCTCATTCATAGTAAAGAGTTAGTTTACATTTCATTTCATTTTAAGTACAAAGATTTATATACATTACTTGGTATTTAAAACAATATACAATCTCGAAAGCTAAAAATATCGATTAATAAATTTTGAGAGGTTAATAGATTCGAATTATGATACAAAGTTGTATTAAAATTGTAAATAGAAAAAATAGCAGCGACACCATTTCATAATATAGCTGCAGCATAACTCTACCACGTATCAATAAATAATAATAACGCGGCCCTGATGCAATGAAATAGTTTTACAGCGTTTAATTATTACAATAAAACCTCGATATTAAATGATATTAGTAATAAACTGGTTTTCAAATGATTTTTAATTTTTTATATGGATTGTCGGCGAGATTTTACCTTCAACCAACAGATGGCGCTGATTGTCACTTAACTCGCGCAATACAAAGCAATTTTTCTATACTTTTACAGAATCATAATCATACGTTCTTTATTACAGAATCATACATTCAAATAGTGTTTAATTTAGTCGGTAATTTATCGGAACAAAGTGGTCCTACGAGTCGGACAAGTGAGTGCGCAGTAGGAAGTGTTAACGGAAATAGGACATAGTGCGTGTTGTGGATTGGATTTCGGTAACCGTGAGTAATAGAATAATATTTCGCGAGTGTAAACACATAGAACAATTTCGGAGTGAATCCGTATGAACATTGGACTTAGAAAATTCGCGAGTGAAATAAACACTTAAAAAAATATTTCGATTCATTTTGTATGGAGACAGGACTTAGAAAATTTGCAAGTGAAATTGAAATTAACTCTAAATACTAATAAAACACTTAAAATATTTTCAAAACAAATCTGAACTTTAAATTAATACCAGTGAAAATAACTTCTAGTTGAACTTTAATCGAAAGTTATATCAAAATATTTTCATAACCTCAAAATGGAACAAATAAATAAACCGTTAAACCTACAAAATGAAAGACTAAACGAAATTAGAAAAGCTCAAGTAAACTACGGGAAATCTTCAAAGTCCAGGATTAGTTTAGCATACTTGCCGACGCGTTTAGAAACATTGGAGTTGAAATGGAATTCATTCAAAACTACCCATGAATACCTTGTGCAAGATACACCTATAGAATCAAGAAGTGCCTTAAGCTATTTTAACGATGATTTATATGAGACCTGTGAGGAGATTTACATCAAATACAAAACTGATTTAAAAACAAAAATGTCCGAATTATCACCCGTTACGCCTACTACCGCCTTACCTGAAAACAAAAAAACAACGCCCGAGTTAAGTTTGCCGATAATTAACATACCACAATTCTCTGGAAAATACACCGAGTGACCATCGTTTCATGATTTATTCAATTCGATCATACATACTAATCAATCAATATATGACGTTTAGAAGCTCCACTATTTAAAATCGAGTTTGTCTGGTGAAGCGGAACAGCTGCAGCGTACAATAACAGTTACAAGTCAAAATTATAAGGAAGCGTGGGAAATACTGAAAAATAGATACAACAATAAAAAAAAAAAAAAAAAGGAATCTAGGGTTGCCAATTAAGTCTTGGGATGCGATCATGATTTATATAACAGTTTCTAAATTAGATACAGAAAGCCATCGTTTGTGGGAACAGCATATTGCTTCAGAAAAAAATGAGTTTCCTTCTTTTGACACTTTAAAAGAATTTTTAGAAACTAGATTTAGATCTTAAGAAATGATTGAACACACCACTAAACCAACGAGAACCAAAGCCTTTCACGCCTCAATAGAACCTACAAATATCTCTTGTGCATTCTGTAAAGAAAACCACTACATTTATCAGTGTAAACAATTTGCTAAACTACAATACAAAGCGAGACACAGCTTCGTTCAAGAGAATAATTTATGTTTTAATTATTTGATACCAAACCATTCATCTAATAAATGTATGAGGAAGACGTCGTGCCGAGTTTGCCATAAGAAACAACAGTCGTTGCTACACCCGGAGAAAAGGGATGATTCTGTAACGGAAAATTGTAATAAAGACTCAAGTCAAAACATAGTATCACATTTCGTACATCAGCCTGGTCAAATACTATTAGCCACCGCATTGGTAGATGTGACTTCGCGTCAGGGTCAAAAACACGTCTATCGTGCTCTCATTGACCAAGGTTCAGAAGCCTCGTTCGTCACCGAAGATATCGTTCAGACATTAGGTTTGAAAAAGATAAAAATCAACGACGTGGTTTCCGGATTGAGTGAAGGCAAACAGCTTCACACCAAATACATGGTTGAAGTACAATTGCAATCACGACACAACCTTCACTATTCCGGTAAAGCCATTTTTTATCGATCACAACATATTTACCACAACAATCAATTACAATTTCTAACTGGCCTGAGCTGGAGCACCTGATGCTGGCAGATCCAAGGTATAATACCAGACCAGGTTCATCTGCTGTTAGGCGCTGAAGTCTGTGAAATAATAGAATTGGATTGATCAAGTCCGTCTGGTATTATTGCACAGAAAACACAACTGGCTGGATTCTTTCTGGTGATACTAACCACACAAAATGTAAAACAAAACAAAGTTATAAGCATGCATATATGTGTATGTGAATAATTTTTAAAATTCTGGAGTAGAAAATAAGTACCCTGTGAGAGAAATTTAAGTAAAGATGAGCAACGATGCGAAGACATCTACAACAAAACTACAGTGCGAACAAAATCAGGAAGATATAAATTAAACTTACCTTTTAAAGAAAACATAGAGACACCTTAAAAAAAATGTGGGAATACAAAAGAAATTGCTATTTCAAGATTTTTACAATTAGAAAGAAAATTAGAACAGAACCCAAAAATTAAAGAAGAATACACTAAAGTAATAAAAGAATACGAAGAATTAGGAGACATGGCTTTGACTAATGAAGACAATACAAATCTTATATTCTTACCTCACCATGCTGTAATCCGGGAAGATAAAGACACCAAAAAAATTAAGAGTGGTATTTGACGCCTCCGCAAAAGGTTCCAAGGGACAATCTCTAAACGATACACTGCTAACTGGACCTGTAATACAAGATGATTTACGCACTTTGATAACTAAATGGCGACAGCATAAAATAGCAATAATAAGTGATATAACAAAAATGTATAGACAAATTTTAGTACAGGAGAAAGATACATACTACCAGTATTGTATGGAGAGACAACCCTAATGAAAACTGTAGATTCTATAGATTGCTTAATGTCACACTTGGAACTGCATGTGCTCCGTACCTGGCGGTTAGAACTTTAATGAAGGCGGCTGACGACGAAAGTGACAAATATCCTGAAGCTGCAGAAATTGTTAAAACGTCATTTTATATGGATGATCTGATGACAGGTGAATACAGGCTATAGAAATCTATCAACAATTCAACAAGCTATTAGAAAGCGCTGGTTTCATACTGCAGAAATGGTCTAGTAATTCGGAAAATTCGTTACAAATAATACAGCAAAACAAGAAACACACACAACCATTCGAGATAAAATTAGACAAAGGCATAAAAATATTAGGAGTTGCATGGGATAGAAATGATGACCAATTCAAAATATCTGTCAACTTGCCTGAACCTGTCAAACCAATCACAAAAAGAAGAGTGCTATCGGACGTAGCTCGCTTATTTGATCCATTTGGATGGCTGGCTCCAGTTATTAACAAAGCAAAGGTGATCATACAGAAACTATGGCTATGTAGTTCTGATTGGGATGAAGAAATACCATCAGACCTTCTGGAAGAATGGTTGATTTTTAGACAACAACTACTTACATTACAAAATTTGAAAATAAATAGATGGATACATACTCACCCTGGAAACGCGGCAGTACTCTACATAAGAGTGATACAAGGAGATGAAGTCTGTCACTATTCTGGAAAGTAAAACAAAAGTTGCTCCATTAAAACAAATCTCCATAGCACGGTTAGAACTATGTGCCGCCGTTTTATTTGCAAAATTACTGGCAAATATACGCCTACACCGATTCAACAATTGTTTTAGCTTGGATTCAATCACAACCTTTAAGATGGCAAACATTTGTAGCTAACCGGATAGCAGAAATACAAACCAGACTGGATAATGATAGATGGAATCATGTAGCTTCAGCAGAGAACCCAGCAGATATTGCTTCTCGTGGAATAGAACCCTCAGAACTGCAAGCCACTGAACTGTGGTGGAACGGAACCCATTGGATGAGAAACCCTAACATACATACTAACAAAATACAAGTACCTGAAACAACATTAGAAGAAAGAAAACAACACACAAAAGTATTTCACAACAATACAGAAGAATCAATACTAAATAGATTCTCAAGTTTCAAGAAAATGATACGAGTACTTACTTATTGCAGACGATTCCTAAACCTAAAAGAAAATAAAGAAAATAGAAATAAAATGCCTACTTACCTGACCGCAGAAGAAATGAAGACAACTCTCGACGCATGTATTAAAACTACTCAAAAAATCGAATTTTCTGAACAACTTGAAGACCTGAAAACAAAAGGGAAAGTTAAAAGAAGTAGTAAATTAATCACACTCACACCATACATAGATAACAAGGGTTTGTTACGAGTTGGTGGCAGATTACAATCAGCTAATATATCACAAGATTATAAACACCCAATAATTATTCCAAAAAATTCTCACCTGGGATCTTTGTTGATTAGAGATGCACATGAATGAGTAATGCACGGAGGAACTTCTTTAACAATCAACTACCTACGAAGCAAATATTGGATAATAGTCTTAAAACAGTCAGTGAAAAAATACCTCAGCAAATGCGTTATATGCACTAGATACAATGCCAGAACGCAACAACCAATTATGGGTGAACTTCCGAGTGTAAGAGTAACCCCTGGAAGAGCTTTTGAGTGTTGTGGTGTAGATTTTGCCGGACCCATACAGATGGGAGTGTCAAAGGGTAGGGGACAAAAATCTTACAAAGAATACATCTCCTTGTTTGTATGTATGAAAACAAAGGCTATACACTTAGAAGCTGTAAGTGACCTTACCACACCTGGATTCATTGCAGCATTTCGACGATTCGTGTCACGTAGGGGTCACTGCGCTGAAATGTAGAGTGACAATGGTTTGAACTTTGTTGGCGCTGCAAATGAGCTTACAAGAATGCTTAATCAAAGCATGACGAACGTATTAAAGGAGATAGCAGAATTGCTTGAAAGTGATGGAACCTCATGGAACTTTATTCCCCCAAAATCGCCGAATTTTGGAGGCCTATGGGAATCGGGCGTGAAATCTGTTAAGACACATCTGATGAAGACAAATGGCAACGCGACACTTACCTTCGAAGAATTTTCTACGGTCCTTTGTCAGATCGAAGCAGTTCTAAACTCACGTCCGATTAGCAGTCTCAGCGATGATCCGAACGATACCTCTCCATTAACTCCAAGTCACTTTTTAGTAGGAGAACCTTTAATAGTAATACCAGAACCTAACAATATTACTGATACCATAAGTCCTCTTCAACGCTGGAAACTGACACAACGCATGATAAAAATCTTTTGGACTAAATGGTCCAAAGAATATTTGAATACCTTATGAAGAAGAACGGAGTCCTTGGGGGGTGGGATGTCGACGAGATTTTACCTTCAACCAACAGATGGCGCTGATTGTCACTTAACTCGCGCAATACAAAGCGATTTTTCTATACCATAATATTGTTGTTTTTTAAAGCATAGTCAGTTCTTTATTACAGAATCATACATTCAAATTGTGTTTAATTTAGTCGGTAATTTATCGGAACATGGATCTTTGCCCGAAAATCAAATTCTAGCATGGTTTTGGCAAATTAGCATACATGGCTTATTTATCCATCATAGTATCACCCCAACTTGAGAGATGACTACAATATGAGACGGTTATAATTTTTTGATTTATGCAATGAACTACAAAAATCTGTCTGTGTGTAATCGTATATATTATAACAGAATATATAATGGTAACTTTGGCAGATCGAGGACTTATCATTTTCTCACGAAATTCATACTTAACGCTAAGTATATAATATAATTCCGTGAGTACTATATAAGGCGACAAAGGGAAATTGAACTGGAGATTAGAAGCAAAATTTTGCTGGTAACAACTTAAAATAATATAAAACTGTTGTTGCCAACCTGCCTGCAAGCCTAAAACTATGGCAAATATCCCTAGGCAATGTATGTTTAGTCTGTTTACCAGTGGACCTTTGATAACAGCAGTAACCGCAACAGTAAATAGTCGGTTAATGGTTTCAAATTTATACAAAGTACGCTTCGCTTATTTTTATTTCACGTATAAAGAGGCCAGCCCATTTCTTATTTATATAAAGGCAAATATGATATAAAGGAAAATTCTTATAAGCTTCTCTGCCTTCACCGCACTATTGACCACGACTTTAAGTTCCGTAATGATAATGATATTTTCCTGGCCGATTTTACTACACATTTATGAATATAACAATAGGTACTTGTCAGCAGGGTTATATTTAAGGATATAGGTTATAGAATAAGGGTGACAAACGTGCAAAAAGTCCAGCTGATGTGACTGTGGTTCAAGACGTCTATATCAATTATCTATTAAGAATCAAAATGCAGATGCGTTGTCATCCCTGAGGATTGAGATGGAATGCCTCGTTTCCAGGAAAAGGGCCTCTTTTCATGTACACTCACCATATGAAATCCTTAGCATTAAGCGGCTATTTTATACTTGTATTCTGTGAGAGTGTATTTCTTCCTCGGTAAAGTTGACCGATTCGTGCTACAACTATAATGTAGCTGCAGCATGGCTCTACCACTTTCAGAAATTCTCCATAGTAAATTATTTAGTTTTTGGAACACAATTATTAATTTAACTCTGCATTACATAATAAACGTAGATATATGCGTGTTTTTTTTTCTTTTTATTCTTTCTTTCCTTAGCCATAGTAAAATGCGAATATATAAAGTTAACCTTTTAAATCTAAAATAGCTCAGGCAAACTGAATTTCTCTTTCCCGAGGTCCAGCAATAGCCTTGCATAATACAACTATAACAAACGACTTTACAGAAACAACGTTCAAGTATCCACTTAAAATGTTGTTAATGCATACTACATGCAAAAATAGTTAAGCTATTTTTTGATTATGCGAGTTGTTGTACCTTTAATATAATTCTTTTCCGTTTAGTTAAAACATTTAAAAAAATACACGCTGCAAAAATTATATAACTGCAAAAAATATTTTAACCAGCTGACTATCGCAGTTATAAATAGTAAAACCACGCCGATGATACGGTGTCGTTGAACTCATCTATCAGTGCTGTTAGGAGACTGCTGTTAGGAGGCTACTGTTAGGACGCCCTGTTAGGAGGCTGCTGTTAGTATGTGAGAAATATGCTGAGTTACATGCTTATGAGCTTATACTGTAATAGGGTGACTGCTAATGTTTGCAGATGCTCATATACAAGATCGTTGCTTTACTGAAATGTAGAATCCGGAAAAGCGCCAAGGGCATCTTGAGTATAATGTGTATTGTAAGAAATTAAAATGTAGAGCTTAGTAGAAGTTTTAATCCCACCACTTCTGATGTTAGAAATTATTCTCAAAATTATTTAAATAAAAGAACACTACTCGGTAACAAACACTCCTTACCATGAAAAACCATTCTGTAGGCCAATTGATAAAGATAATTAATGTGTGAGAGCGTATGCTCAACTTGCTCTCCAACCAATCATTATCAGCAACAAAACAGCACACTGTACCATACATTTAGTATAGAGCAACACAATTCGGCCAACCGTAATATGTTCCCGTCACAATCACACACTGGTGTAACGTGAAAGACCCATTACATGATAACACCAAAGTATGCAAACCAACAGCAATACTACCCATTTCAATGTAACACTGGGCAACCTCAGAGCAACATGATTTTCCTTGCCTACACTAGTAGAATACCCCAACCGGCATAGTAACAACAGTGAGACTCGTAGTATTACCAACTGATCCCTCTTAGTTGCCTGCGCGATACTTTATACTGCTAGAACGGGTGGGAGATAACAGTTGTCCCTCATTTCTTCATATTTTCTTTTATTTTTTTACCCTCATTGCTAACAGTATGATAAGCTAGACTGTGTTATTCTGCATAGTTAAGACCATATATTATACCACCGTTGTATGCCATTTTCAAGTATGATTGTGTGTCTTAATTTTTTTTTACTAACATTCTTCATAACTTTGTTACTAACAGATATGATTTTGGATGGTGCAAAGGCGCTATTATAGTAATTAGGAGGGAATAGTCAGTGACTTACGCGATAGCTCAGTTCTCTCTTCTCTGCGGCTGCTGGTCTTTTCTATTGCTTATGCACACCCCCCGCTTGACAATAATTTTCTAAATATAATTTAGACGAACAGTTTACACTTACGCGTCTGATGTTACTCGTAAGTAATCCGAAGACGAATTGAAAAAAAACGGTCGTTTTCTTTTATATCGAATCTTATAGTTGCAGCACATGCTATCTCTTTTCACCGACTCTTAAGGATAAGGAGCGAAAAAGGAATGATAAATATTGAAAATAATTATAATTATGAGATACTCTGGTGTGATTGGTGTATTCGTTCAATTTTTAAACATGTGCGAAATCGGCGTTAACATATTTTTTTCTGAATTAAATTAAAAAAAATTGTAACTAGATAATACATTATTAATTGGTTCCACACGTTCATTTCGTTAAGATAAGCAGTATATTAGCAAAAATGAAATTAAGCGAGCCGTTTAATATTAACCAATAACTTTATGAGCACAACATAACAAATAAAATAATTACATTAGATTAAGTTGGGGAGCAATCACCTCTAGGTAAAAAGCAGAAGCAACATCTCACATGCGATTTCAAAAGGAAACTTATAAGAATTTAACACCGAAGCATTCGAAAAATATATTAAATTACATTTTGAAAAAGAAAGTAATAGTTTTTTTAATAGAATTAGAATGACAAACCAACACAGAGTGCACCTATTAGTAAGTGGACGCTGTGGCCCACAGACATCTTCATCTATCTCACCATATGAAACAGAGCAGCAATGAGCTGCTATAACACGCTGGTATTGTGAAAGCGTGTTTCTTTTTTGGTCAAGTCGACCCATTCTTGCTACAACCATAATATAGCTGCAACGTTGCCCCCCTGCTTTCTACTTAAAGAGATGACGATAAGATCGGTTATTACAGCTCTAAAAGTATAATGTCAAAAGCTTATTAAGTGTTTGTAACCGTGTCGTTAACAGATTGAACTCAGCCTTGATAAGAATGGTTAAAAAACTTTTGTTAAATAGTTACTCAAACGTAAATATAATAGTTTGAAATACCTTTGGGAATAGATTGAAATACCAAGCTAAAAAATCATCATCATCGTCATTACAGGCCATCACAAGTCCAATGCTAAACATAGGCCTCCCATAATTAATACCTCAAAGTACGGTTTCGGAGTTACATCCATCCAGCTGCTGTGTTTCGTATGCTGAGTGTAGAGAACTGGAGACCCTTTTTACTGGAAACGAGCTATTCCATCTTAGTCCTCAGGGGTCTCATCTGCACATAGTTAATGCATAAATACAAATCTGATTCATAATTGAGGATAAATGTAGATATATATGGGCAACAGCATCCATTTACCATCAGAAGGACTGTGTGCTCGTTTGTCCCACTATTCAATAAAAAAAAGGAAATACATATAATTTATGAATAAGGAAAATTCAAATAATACTCCCTAAGTAGTTTTTAAAAGTCTGTAAAGATTCCGCTTGCTGAATGCTAAGTGGTAATGACTTCCAAAGTCGGATTGCTTCTGAAGTAAATGATTTGTTATAAAATGAAGTTATACTGCAAGGATTATTAAAAGAAAAGCTATACACTGAACGCAAATTACGGTCATGACATTGATGTTCATAGTGAAATTGTTTTATCGTTTCGTATTCGTTTTCCCATCCAGGTGTTTTATGACAAAACTTAGTTCCATTTACATCTGCCAGAAGCGCTGTTCATAAAACCATTCAATTTTAGTCGAGAACAATATGAAAACGTTAGTGTCAGAAACGTGGGTTAAGGCGACACCGCGAAAAAATGCACCTCCTTTCATCGAATAGTATGAATGAAGTATAATAGTATGACACGACTAACGAAACTGAAATTTTGATATAGGTAAATTCATGTCTTTATCTTGAATTTGCTTGTTCAAAAACACGATTGTATAATTTTGACTCAATCATAATTATTTGCGAAAACACGTCTAAAAATCATTATAGTTGAAATTAAAACGAAATTATTTAATCTATATGCTTGGGAATCACTCAAATACATTCATAACATCAATATTCGTAATTTACTTGCTCATTATTTTGATTACTTAAATCATTTTTTTTAAATATTTTAAGATTCTAATGATTTCCGGTCTTAACTGTCGCAAGCGCTACGCAATTTTAGACCTTATGACGGCGTTTTGAAGATTTTATAGAAATTATGTTTCATTCGGGTCAGTCCGGCGATAGCCTTCAACGGTTTTCGATGAGTCGCCTTAAGAGCATATTAACTCGTCTATCCATCTAGTGGGGCCGTTCTACACTTCGCTTACACTTACAAGGTCACTTATCAGGTATCAGGCATCTCGAGAACATATTATCTTCCTGTCAGTTGTCTGTTTTGGCTCTATGGCTGGCCAATCGCTACTTCAAATATGAGTAGGCAAAAACAAGTTTAACTTACCGGTTCATCTCTGTAGAGGAGGAAAAATATAAAATGAAAACCAAAAAATATCATTGTCTTTGACTTCGGCTTTTGTTAAAGCCAACTAACCAATAAGCCACCAGTTATAATATTACTAGCTGTTACCCGCGGCTTCGCCCGCATGGTCACTGAGAAATGAACTATCCATTGGTTTTTTAATTGAAAGAAAACTGAGTTTTATAGATTTGTCAGAGATGCAGCCATTAAAAGGAAACTGAGCAAAACTGATTCGTCAGCCTATTTAAATGTTTTGAAACGCAGCGTATAGGAAAGCATGAAAATAGCCTGTTTATTCCAAATGGAAATGGGATATTTTTTTAATTAAAGGAAACTGAGCATAATTATCCGTCAGAAATGCAGACTTTTGAAAAGAAACTGAGCTAAATTGATTCGTCAGAGATGCAGTTTTTCTGAATTGAAAGGAAACTGAGCCAAATAAAAGATCCGTCAGAGATGCAGCCTTTTGAGTTGAAAGGAAACTGAGCTTAATAGGTCCGTCAGTGGTGCAGCATTTGGAATTGAAAAGAAACTGAGCTAAATAGGAAATTTTGAATTGAAAAGGAAGATCTGGGAATTTGATTAATTGATTGTGGGAATTTTGGAAAAAAACTAACTGAACACTATTTTAAGACGCTACTGTACACAATGTTATATGTTTTCCATCGGGGAAAGAATGTGAGATTCTGGACATTTGACACGCGAACATGCTACATACAGCTGACCATGAGAGAAGCACGGTTTTACTAAGTTGACACCTGCTACTGTAACATTTGCCCTTGCGCTTTATTAATTGTCATTGCAAAACTGAGCTTAATAGGGAACTGCAACCTTTGAATTGAAAAGGAAGATCTGTGGGAATTATAGGATCCGTGGTATGATAACATTTTCACCTTTTCCTACTCCTGCAAAATTGTAGCACCGATTATGTTCCGTCCAAGATGTCACAAGCAGCCTTGTCCCGTTACATAACCGAGGAGCATATAGATTTCGCATTAGCATGACTGGGACGCCTAATTTTAATTGAAGCTATGTGAGGCACACCTGACAACTCTAGAGAATTTAGAAACCCCAGGATATGAAGTGCTCTGTTCTGTGTCCATAACTGTGTCTACTGACAAATACTCTGTTATTTCTCCTGCTACTTCGCTTAATATATCTGAATTTATTTTGTTAACGCTCTCATTTTTGGTGCAAGAATCGCCTTTGACATAACCATTTGTCTTCATGCATGTTGTTCGTTAAATCTGAATAAACGCTCGCAATTAATTCGGAATGACTCTGTACTAAATTACAAAAATCTCGTCAATATAACGCAGCCCTCAGCATCCGTTTCCAACCGCCCATCGCCAATTTTAATAGTGTGTCAGCATAGTTTCCAGCATTGATATCATTATACAAATGCACTCTCATATTCGTAGTTAAGCTGAATTTTGTCACCTTGTTCCATAAAATAGACGACTTGAGGCATGCTTTAATTTCATCTGCAGGTGTGCCCTTGAATTACAGGTAAAGTTTGGCGAAAGTCACCAGCCAGTAAAACCACCATTCCTCCCATTACATCGGTATTGCTGCGCAAATCCTGGAGCGTTCGATTTAGTGCTTCTACAGCTTTTTATGCGACATTGTACTTTCGTCCCACACTAAAAGTTTGCATTGTCGTAGCATTATACCTCGTGCACTATTTTTGCTAAAGTTGCAGATCGGCGATTCTTCCTGGGCTAGATTTAGAGGAGTTTTAAACAGAATGTGCAGTGCGGCCCTGCTTAGCAGCGTGGCGGCTATACCGGAGGAAGCTACGCCACAGCAATGTTTTTATCTTTCCGTACTGCGCTAATAATAAATTTAACAAAAATGTCTCCCAGTTCCTCCAGGGGCATCTAAAAGAAAAGTGCACCATTTCCATATTCAATTTGTCCTAATACTTTGTCAAAAAATCGTTTTTGTTCGGGAAGCAAGGGCAATTCGGCTACTTGCTGCTGCAAAGCTGGTATATCGTAGTTTGTTTCACGTATAATTTCATCACTTAGTTCATTTTCGGTTGTTCGCTGAGGGCTTATCATTCCAAAGTCGCTTAATTTTTGCCTACCATTGCCATTACTTTATCTTCAATTTTCCAAGTGCTTCATTATAAATGTGTTCATTGTATGTCATGTTCGCGTGTTCTGCTGTACCTTCGCAAAATATCTTCCGCCATGTACTTTTATATTTGTCCCACAATTTATGTGCATTAGATAGCTGCAAGATGATATGAGAGTTGCATAAAGATCCCTAATTTTGGCTGGTGACTGGCACTGCACAGCTTCCTTCATGGTTTCATCCCAGTGATTATCGTTTTCTAAAAGATGCAGAGCTACATGCTTCTCTATAAGTTGCGCATTCCTGACCGTTGACAGTTTTAGGTCTTTATATCCTGTAGGACCCCGGAACATGCAGCAGCAATCGTAAACAGAAACATTCAAAATTAGTTACATGGACGGTATACACACGACCAAGGGCATCTGATGACTTTACACCGGCAATTTGCAACAGGCGCGCTTTGAATACGGCGTTTCCACCCTTCCTAGATGTGTTTCAAGTATAATAGCGGGGACTTCAGAATATAACAACGTTTTTGCAAAGGCCGACCCTTTGACAAAGAAAGAAGGCCGTTAGTGTAGTTTTTGGCGGTGATGCAATTCTTTCTTGAAATTTCTTTCGGTGAAATATACACGTCTCCATTTTCTAAGTGCACAGCAAGGTGAGTAACTGGGTGCCTTTCGTAAAGGAAGCCAAGGAGGCGCCACGCTGCCTCGTTACTGCTGACATAACGCCCTGCTTGAAAGGTCTGTACTTTATTAACGATTTGCCTCACCTCACTCCTGAGATTAAATATTGCTTGGTCGCTTCCTTTATTTATGTACTTACAGATATACTTGATTGCGCGGACAGAGCTACATGCTTCTACATTAATGTGGGCATTAAACATTTTACATAGAATGGCGAATACATGGACCGTGAATCATATTTCGGACGATGGTATCATACAATTCTTTATCTTGCTTAGATCCGGAATCTGCGCTTATTATGTCGTCTATTTATGGGCCGCAACTTCTTTAAGCTATTAGAATGTGGGCATGCGGTAATCCTCTTTTTGCCATTCAATTGAATACATGAAGTACTGCACCTCTCCGAAAATTTTCCCTTTGTTAATTACATACATTAATTTTTGTACTTTTAATCTAAATACTCTAGCAACTAAATCGTGTCTGTCAGTACTTTTTTGGCCTCGCATTAGCTCCTCGCTTATTTTTTTCCACGTGGGATTGCAAGTAAAAGTAACAAAAAGATCAGGTCTTCCGTAAGTTCGTACATAGGCGAATGCGTCTTGTGTGTACTCATGTAGGTAGCGGGGACTGTTAACGAATGATGAGGGCAGACTTACCATTTTACCTAAATCTCTGGGGTTTACATTGGCGTCGCTAGAAACTGCATCTTGTAAATGTATATAATTCTCAACGCGCAGCTTTTTTTGATTTAAAGATATATAACGGAGACGTTCACTTTCTACCTTCACATACATGTCTACCAAAAATTGATGAAATAATTGTCTACACCGGGCTAAGAGGTTAAAATCATTTTCTCGCAACATAATATGATACGCATAAAAATCCATACATGATACTTTTTGTTCGGAGTAGGCTTTTGTGACCGTTAATGAGTGGAATTTGAAAATGATAACCCTCTTGTCCCTTGCAATAAATCAATGGGTATTGCAGAGCGTCATAAAACTTGTGTGTATCGGCTACCCGTTGCAACACGTACTCGTACACGTGCTCGCAAGACAATATCTCGTGAAGAAAATTGATCACCACTAATTACGGCTGCTATTTCGTTTATCAAAGGTGCATTGTAGCGCCTTTCATGCTCTCCTCGAGGGGTCCGATCTGCGTGAATGACGATTTTATAATCCTATTCAGGTAGGTTTTCTAAAGCAATTTTAAATGTTTTGACTAAAATGTTACGCTCATGCAAGAATCTTTGAATTTTGAACACTATGTCTCTCTCAACTCCCTGGATAAATTGACAGCGACGGTCTACCTCAATTTCTTCGTCACCCATAAAATATACTTGTAAAAGTTTATGCTGTTCGTTTTCAGCTGGTAAAAGTGAACCTATTCTATGATAAATTTGCCCTTGCACCGTAAATGTAGGCGAAAACCCGGCATTATTATTTCCGGTCAACCCGAAGGACGTCATTTGAAAGCATGAGTTATATTTCCGGATCCTGTTTAAAAGCGCCGTAAATCATTAGCATCATATAAAAAGAGAGTTTTCAAAGGTTCTTCTGTTCTCAAGTAACGGAAGAGACACTTTGCTATTGAACAGCACATGCCTGCGGTCTCATCTTTCCATTTTAAAGCGCTACAAGATTGACACGCCTTGTCCATCAGTCCGATAACAACTAACCTGTGATTTTTATAATCAATCAACGGATCATAATTGAATGCTGCGTCATTAAAACCGACCAATTGTTTCTTTGAAAATTTTGTCGACGTTCAGCTTTGAGCTGTGCATTTGCATCTCTTCGCGCCTGTGTCTGTTCTGGTGTTTCAGATGCCCTTATAGTAGATTGACGTTCAGCTTGCTCAATGAGTCTGTGTTGAGTTTCATCAGGTGTTTCCGCGGCTCTTAAGGCGGCCTGACGTTCCGCTTGTTCGAATAGCCTTTGCTGACTTTGAGCAGGTGTTTCAGTAGCTCTCAAAGTAGATTGACGCTCTGCCTGTTCAAGACGCCTTTGCTGACTTTGAGCAGGTGTTTCAGTAGCTCTTAAAGTAGCTTGACGCTCTGCCTGTTCAAGACGCCTTCGCTGACTTTGAGAAGGTGTTTTAGAAGCTCTTAAAGAAGCTTGACGCTCTGCCTGTTCAAGACGCCTTTCCTGACTTTGTGAAGGTGTTTCGGAAGCTCTTAAAGCAGCCTGACGCTCTGTCTGTTCAAGACGCCTTTGCAGACGTTGAGAAGGTGTCTCAGACGCTCTAAAAGCAGCCGGACGCTCTGCTTGTTCTTGCCTTCTCAGTTCAGTATCTTCTAAAGATTCTAGCGATCGCGCTAATCTTTTCGCTTGTCTTTGAGAAGATACTCTTGAAAGGCTGGACTTACGTTTGCGAGGCATTATGAAGTAAGAAAAACCAATTCAAGACACAACACGAATCCGAAAACGATAGCCAAAAAAAATCGAATCAACTTAAACCAAATCACAAAACAAATTGCAGAAAACCGAAATCGAAAGCAGAAGTCAATATAAATATAACCAACAAAAAAGAAGTAAGTGTAGTATGTACCGTACACTATCTATACTATTAATATTCCTTTGAAATATTGTTAAACAACCTAAAACAACGAAAACCAATTCACGAATCTAAATAAACAAAATCCAAAATCAAAGCCAGAGTCTAAATATGTATAAAGGAATACCAATTAAATCAACAAAACCGATCCAAGAAAATACACAAATCCGAAAATGAAAGCCAATATAAATCCATTCAACCTTAACCAAATCACAAAGCCAATAACAAACAACCGAAATCGAAAGCAGGTAGTCGAATAAGCTACGAAATAGAAACAATTTGCTTATAGGTACCGTATGCACTATAAGCTGACGCGGCTCAACGGCGGAGTTACATGTCAGGAAACATTTAGTTACCGCGTTTTAAAACCTAGTAACGACATCTAGCGGAATCAATTTAAACTATGTATACGTTAATTAATAAGAACTCTCAAAAAATATTTTTCTTATAATTTTGCACAATTTTTTTTATTGTAATACCGATTCATTCATAACCACATATAAGAACTGTATTCATTTCCGTTCAATAAATATTACTAAGGCTTATTAATAAGGCTTACTAAGAACTGTTTCTACCATTGTTAAGTAATAGTTAAGGGTGAAAGCGTGACAGGTGGTGATAGTATTTCTGATCCATACTTATAATCACGCCTGTAACCCTTTGTGGGTAGGCAGAGCATCAACGGATTACTTAATATCGTTTGCGAGGTTATCGCCTATTCTGCGAATTACGATGCACCAAAACGTTTGAAGAAAATCAGCTGGTGAATTTTATGTTTTTTATCGCTAAAAGACATAATAATCCAGATATTCTGACATTCTGTGTTCGTCCATCGTACCGTCGTCCGTCTTGTAGAATCACGGTGGCGCCACCTAGCTGAATTTAATTATGCAACATATTCTGATTTTCCCACGGATTGATATTTTTCCGCTGAAAAAGTAGCCTATGTCACTCTACAGCCACCGAACTATCCCCATACAAATAATCATGCCATGCCGACGCTCTGTTGCGACGTGAAAGAAGGACAAACTTGTGCAACATATTCGATTTTCCCACGGGAATGAGATGTTTTTCCGCGGAAAAAAGTAGCCTATGTCACTCTACAGCCACCGAACTATCCCCATACAAAAAATCATGCCATGCCGACGCTCTGTTGCGACGTGAAAGAAGGACAAACAAACAAACAAACAAACAAACACACTTTCGCATTTATAATATTAGTATGCTGAGTTACATGGTTTCTCTATTATGATGTCAAAATGAGTGAGCTTATGAGCTTATACTGTAATAGGGTGACTGCTAATGTTTGCAGATGCTCATATACAAGATCGTTGCTTTACTGAAATGTAGAATCCGGAAAAGCGCCAAGGGCATCTTGAGTATAATGTATTGTAAGAAATTAAAATGTAGAGCTTAGTAGAAGTTTTAATCCCACTTCTGATGTTAGAAATTATTCTCAAAATCATTTAAATAAAAGAACACTACTCGGTAACAAACACTCCTTACCATGAAAACCATTCTGTAGGCCAATTGATAAAGATAATTAAGGTGTGAGAGCGTATGCTCAACTTGCTCTCCTGCTTACGCAACCAATCTTTATCAGCAACAAAACAGCGCACTGCACCATACATTTAGTATAGAGCAACATATTTTGACCAACCGTAATATGTTCCCGTCACAATCACACACCGTTGTAACGTTAAAGACCCAATTACATGATAACACCAAACTATGCAAACCAACAGCAACACTACCCATTTCAATGTAACACAGGGCAGCCTCTCAGCAACATGATTTTCCTTGCCTACACTAGTAGAATACTCCAACGGGCATAGTAACAACAGTGAGACTCGTAGTATTACCAACTGATCCCTCTTAGTCGCCTGCGCGATACTTTATACTGCTAGAACGGGTGGGAGATTAGAGTTCTCCCTCATTTCTTCATATTTTCTTTTATTTTTTTACCCTCATTGCTAACAGTATGATAAGCCAGACTGTGTTATTCTGCATAGTTAAGAGCATATATTATACACATGAATGTAAACAAAAGGTGTAATAGTTGTATGCCATTTTCAAGTATGTTTGTGTGTCTTAATTTTTTTACTAACATTGTTTATAACTTTGTTACTAACAGATATGATTTTGGATGGTGCAAAGGCGCTATTATGGTAATTAGGAGGGAATAGTCAGTGACTTATCCGATAGCTCAGTTCATTCTTCTCTGCGGCTGCTGGTCTTTTCTATTGCTGATGCACTCCCCGCTCGACAATAGTTTTCTAAATATAATTTACACGAACAGTTTACACTTACGCGGGGCTGGATATATTGCACATGTTTATGATAGGCGGCGTCTGATGTTACCCGTAAGTGATCCGAAGACGAATTGAGAAAAAAAAACGGTCGTTTTCTTTTATATCGAATCTTCTAGTTGCAGCACATGCTATCTCTTTTCACCGAAAAAGGGAAGATAAATAATGAAAATAATTATAATTATGATGATACTCTGGTGTGATTGGTGTATTCGTTCAATTTTTAAACATGTGCGAAATCGGCGTTAACAGATTTTTTTCTGAATTAAATTTAAAAAAAAATTAGTAACTAGATATTACAATATTAATTGCTTCCACACGTTTAATCATTTCGTTAAGATAAGCAGTATATTAGCAAAAATAAAATTAAGCGAGCCGTTTAATGTTAACCAATAACTTTATGAGCACAACATAACAAATAAAATAATTACATTAGATTAAGTTGGGGAGCAATCACCTCTAGGTAAAAAGCAGAAGCAACATCTCACATGCGATTTCAAAAGGAAACTTATAAGAATTTAACACCGAAGCATTCGAAAAATATATTCAATTACATTTTGAAAAAGAAAGTAATAGTTTCTTTAATAGAATTAGAATGACAAACCAACACAGAGTGCACCTGGTAGTAAGTGGACGCTGTGGCCCACGGACATCTTCATCTATCTCACCATATGAAACACAGCAGCAATAAGCTGCTATAACACGCTGGTATTGTGAAAGCTTTCTATTTAAAGAGATGACGATAAGATCGGTTATTACAGCTTTAAAAGTATAATGTCAGAAGCTTATTAAGTGTTTGTAACCGTGTCGTTAACAGATTGAACTCAGCCTTGATAAGAATGGATAAAAAACTTTTGTTAAATAGTTACTCAAACGTAAATATAATAGTTTGAAATACCTTTGGGAATAGATTGAAAGACCAAGTTAAAAAATCATCATCATCGTCATTACAGGCCATCACAAGTCCAATGCTAAACATAGGCCTCCCACAATTAATACCTCAAAGTACGGTTCTGAGTTACATCCATCCAGCTGCTGTGTTTCGTATGCTGAGTGTAGAGAACTGGAGACCCTTTTTACTGGAAACGAGGTTTTTTTTTTTTTTATAGAATAAAGGTGACAAACGAGCACACAGTCCACCTGATGGTAAGTGGTTGCTGTGGCACATAGACATCTACATCTATCTTCGTTTGCGAATTTAAATGCAGATGCGTTGTCAGCCGTGAGGACTAAGATAGAATGCCTCTTTTCCAGTAAAAAGGGTCTCCGGTTCTCTACACTCACCATACGAAACACAGCAGCATTAAGCTGCTATTTTACGCTGGTATTCTGTGAGAGCGTGGTCCTTCCCCGGTCGAGCCGACCCATTCGTGCTACAACTATACTATTAATATAGCTGCAGCATGGCTCTACCACGTAAAAAATGGTATTCCATCTTAGTCCTCAGGGGTCTCATCTGTACATAATTAATGCATAAATACTAATCTGATTCATAATTGAGGATAAATGTAGATGTCTATGGGCAACAGCATCCATTTACCATCAGAAGGACTGTGTGGTCGTTTGTCACACTATTCAATAAAAAAAGGAAATACATATAATTTATGAATAAGGAAAATTCAAATAATACTCCCTAAGTAGTTTTTAAAAGTCTGTAAAGATTGCGCTTGCTGAATGCTAAGTGGTAATGACTTCCAAGGTCGGATTGCTTCTGAAGTAAATGATTTGTTATAAAATGAAGTTATACTGCAAGGATTATTAAAATAAAAGCTATACACTGAACGCAAATTACGTCATGACATTGATGTTCATAGTGAAATTGTTTTATCGTTTCGTATTCATTTTTTCATCCAGGTGTTTTATGACAAAACGTAGTTCCATTTATATCCGCCAGAAGCGCTGTTCATAAAACCATTCAATTTTAGTCGAGAACAATACGAAAACGTTAGTGTCAGAAACTTGAGTTAAGAGCATATTAACTCGTCTATCAATCTAGTGGGGGCCGTTCTACACTTCGCTTACACTTACAAGGTCACTCATCAAGTATCAGGCCACTCGAGAACATATTATCTTCCCGACAGTTGTCGGTTTTCGAGCTCTACGGCTGGCCAATCGCTACTTCAAATATGAGTAGGCAAAAACAAGTTTAACTTACCGGTTCATCTCTGTAGAGGAGGAAAAATATAAAATGAAAACCACAAAATATCATTGTCTATAACTTCTGCTTTTGTAAAAGCCAACTAACCAATAAACCACCAGTTATAATATTATTGATTTTTAACACAAAAATATAACTTTTGTATGACTTATGTACTTTTACATAAAAGTTTAATAACACTATAAATTAAATTATACAAGTATAGCGTGAACAGTTTATGACAGTTAATATTTACGACCAAAGACGAGTGCCAGCAAACTTTGCAAAGTTATTATTACAAAATATAAAATATACAAACCTTTTCAATAGTCGTAAATATCTTACTGCTGTAAACTACGTTAAAATATTGTTACATTAATTTTATAACGCTTCTCTAGTAAACTCACACGCTCTCACAGAATACCAGCGTAAAATAGCAGCTTAATACTGCTGTGATTCGTATGGTGAGTGTAGAGAACCGGAGACCCTTTTTACTGGAAAAGAGGCATTCCATCTTAGTCCTCAAGGCTGACAACGCATCTGCATTTTGATTCGCAAGCGAGGAGATGTGTAGATATCTATAGGCCTTAGCAACCACTTACCATCAGGTGGACTGTGTGCTCGTTTGTCACCCTATTTCTATTAAAAAAAAAACTAAAGTAAAGAACGATATGTCTTAGCCATAGAGTACTAAATTATAGTATTCTATGGTCGTAGCAGTGATATTTGGGATTTGTATATACACACTTGTACTTGTTTCACATTATTTATTTACTAACTATAAATCTGTATGCTGTGAGGTGAAACCGGTCGGTTATAGATAGTAAATTATAAATTTAAATATATAGTACTAAGTAGACTTGGCACCTTTGTTAATAATTTTTTACTTTTTTAATAGCACAAACATAAACATGCTACAACGAATCATAAAATTGCATCCATAAAATTTGAGCAGACATCACCATCCGCAGGATTAGGCGCAGATCCATCGCAAAACGCAATACCCCAAGTAGCAGTTACTTTAACAAAACACGTTATTACAGTAGTAAATGTTTTTTTTAGTTTTAATAATATGTTGCATTTAGTCTTAAGGTCATTAATAAAATGTTACAAAAGTTACAAAAAGAGGCACAAAGGATTATTATTTCTTTTAGTTTTGTATGTGTGTATTAGTATTATATTTTTTTTAAATCTATGTTCACTATAAATTAAAAGAAGCACTTCACTCTGTATCAAATCGGAACAGTAAAATACATCCTCTTAAAATGGTTACCAAATTAAAAAATAGCTTGCGTGCAAAAAAGCAATTGTGTGGAAATCGAGATTACACTTCCGTCAATGGTGGTGTAACCATTGGCGGAAAAAAAATCAGTGATCGAGTTCCATACGAATAGCGATTTTTGTAAACAAGCTTGTATATTAATAGTAAAATTAAACCTTCAATAAAAGTTTAAAGCTGACTTCATTAGTTTATATTTCTTTTAAGTCGGCTTTTATTTCTTATTAAAAGTCTTTTTATAAAAAAATACCCTTTTTGTGAACTAAGTAATATCAAAAACTCGAATGTCACCTTAATAGCTCTATTGAAAACTTCATCCCCAATTTTTCCATCGTTAGGGGTGGAAATTTTTCTCCAAATTTATATGAAACCACCCCTGACGTTAAACCTCTTTTTAATATAAAAGAATAATCAAAAACGCTCCTTAATTCCCGAACATATCGAGTAACATACATACAAAAAAAAAACACTTGAATCGAGATCCTACTCTTCTTATTTTTCTTGAAGTCGGCTAAAAAAGCAAAGCATGGTTTCTTTGAATGGATTTAATTATGAAAAACAAGATTATATCAGAAAATAGATATTGATTATTGTATTATTAGAATTTCCCTTTGTATTTATTGACATTGCTCTGCGTCCATACAAGAGCATCGGAAAATTATAGTGTTGTAATTAATTATTTAATAATTGTCGATCATTAGTAAATTTCTATATGATTTTATTTTTATAGCGAAGTAGCTGCAGAATGATATGTTATGCATGTTTAAAAAAAAGTATCAGATTTTGAGGTTATAATCGAACCACGAATATTATGTTATTTCATAGCTTCGAGTGATAAAAATCACTCGAAGCTAAAAAACAATATCCTAAAACATTTAGCTATTTTTAGTACCTAATTAGACAATTAAGTATGCAGTTGTTGTTTTAAAGCCTAAGTGTATGTAAATGCAACGTATAAATTCATATAATCTAGTTAACATACCTGCTTTCTTATCATTGGTTTTGGAAAAATGTTTGTGTAATAATGTAAAAATAATGTATATAATGGCAAGATAGCAGATATTTTTAGTTGTTGTCATTAGCATATACCGTACGGTAAGATACCTAGTACCTAAATGTATAAGGGTTTAGGCTTGTTTCACAGTCACACCGCCAGACGCGCCGTCGAACAGCGAGCGTTTCAACCACGGTTTCAACCAAGTTTTAACAACGCACACTTGAACGGTGTGACCACAGTCGAACTACTATGTTCTTCTTAAGCTGTGGCGTGACTATAAAACGCGACTAGTGCATTTGCAAGCGTGTGCGTCTGACGCCGCTGTTCAAACGCGTGACTATGAAACCAGCCTTACCAATTAGATATTGTTGTTTTTAAACCTAAATTAACTTATTATGTTTAAATTAGAAATTAAACACATATTTTATTTCATGTTTATTGTTCATCTTCCAACAACATGGAACCACCAGCAGAGCTTAATTTATATAAATTATGTATACGCCATACGTTACAAATAGTATTACATCAACTTTGTCATACGATAATATTAATAGTCACTGGTCACACAATTTTTAAATGGTTTTGAAGGCAAGGAAAAGTTGGACTTTATATTTAGAAACTTTGAAATATTTTAATTGCATGGCAATTCATTAAGCAATGTTAGTCCCTATCTTAATGTATGGTAGTGAAAGATGGGTGTGGCAGAAGCTAAAGAGTAGAATAAATGCTGTAGAAATACGATCATGAAGTGAATAGAAATTAGAAATTGTGTGATAAGAGAAGAGTGTTTTTGCAAGATGATGTTGTGTCCAGGATTAAGAAAGAAATGCTTCGGTGGTTGGGTCATGTAGAAAGAATAAACGAGGAAAGGGTGACAAAGCAAATCTATGTTGTAGAAATGAACGACAGAGTCGGGAAGATATCTAATTTTGTATATAGACCAAATTAACGATTTATTGAAAGTTGGTGAGATTAAGAGTAGGTACTCTTAACCGACGAGCATGTATGTAGGTATATGGATGTAAAGGAGGCGAGAGAGGTGTGTCAGGATCGTGCCAAAAGGAAGTCAGTAGTCTCTGCCTACCCTTTGGGTGACAGGAGTGGTGTTTATGTTATGTTATATGTTATGTTTTCTGGAGATGTGAGTTTCCTTACGATGTTTTTATTTACGGTAGTCATTTATAAATAAAATATGTGTACCTGTAGGGATCACGCAAAGTTAGCTCGCTTAAAATTTTGAAGTGAACGCTTTTCCCCTGAGCTATCACAGTTATAATAAAATGTTACATATTCATGTAACTTATATAAATAATATGTGTAAAACACCAGGCGTAATAGTCGAACAACAAATAGCTTTTTTATGGAATAAGGGTGACAAAATAGCAAATAACCCACCTAATGGTAAGTGGATGCTGTGACCCATAGATAGTTTAAGTATGTAGTAATGCAGAATGTGTTGTCAGCCCTGAGAGCTAAAATAAAATGCCTCGTTTCCAGTAAAAAGAGTATCCAGTTCTCTACACTCACCATATGAGAGACAGCAGTATTAAGCTGCTATTTTACGCTGGTATTCCGTGAGAGCTTGGTCCTTCCCCAATCGAGACAATTCATGATACAACCATAATATAGCATAATATGGCCCTACCACGAATAAAAAAACTATAAATACTTATTTAAATTTAACCATTAATTTACAGTTTTAAGACTGTGAAAGTTGATACTTAATATTTAATCAAGACTAATACTTTATAAAAAGCCGCGGCCGCTCAGAGGTTAAGCACTCGCTGTGAATTTCCAGTTAAAATGAAATTGTTTATTGCAATTTCAAGTGCAGATTTATATTGTGAGGTACCTTGCATAGGTATTTTGAAGATATAGTGAAGTCCGTTGACTCGCATTGTAGCAGCGCGGTGGACACTTCCTTGACCTAAAACCCTCTAAGAAAAGAAAACAGATCTGTGCCCAAGAACGGGGCGTATAAAGACAGAATAAATAAAGTAATTTTATTCCATGTTTAAATTTTCTGTTTAGATATATTGAAAATATTTAAATGACAAATATTTCTAATTGGGTTTTCAACACATAATATAAGTCATTAATGGAATTTTGGCACCATTGTAAAATGTCTGTAGGTACCTATTTTCATTTAGAGTAGCGTTTAATAAATAATAAGATTTGATCTACATTTGATAATTTTTCCGTGTGGTGATTGTAAGGTAGTCTCACCACTCTATTTCACCAAGAGGTAATCGTAATAGGTGACTATGAAAATATAATAAATAATCTTACTAATAATAACTAATTTAATACATCTATTGTTATTTAAAATAAACAAAGTTAAGAAACAAGCCCATCTGAAGGTCAGTGGATGCTGTGGCACATAGAGTATTATATCAATGGGCCACTTATATCGAACTTCAATTAACAATCAAAATTTCAGATCCGTTGTTGCTCTTAAAAACTAAAATAGAATGTTTCATGGAATAAAACTAATAAGATATATAAGAAATCATTATTAGAATATCTTATTTCCAATAAAAGGGCTATTTGGTTCTCGTCACTTACCACACAAACACAACAGAAATATGCTGCTAATTCACGTTCTGTGCGGGCACCATGCCCGCACTGAACGTGAATTAACTTTCTATCGTAGAGCCGAATCATTTGTGCTGCAGCCATGATATAGCTGCAACGTAGATCTACCTCGTATAAACAGGATATGAAACACACAGATCACCCTTTTTACTGGTAGCATGTCAAGTCTTCAGGGGCGAGAAGGTATCTGCCTTTTGATACTTAATTAAAGAAGATGTAGATGTGTACGGGCCACGCCATCCGCTTACATATAAGTTCTAACTAATTTGTTTGCAAATATAAAAATCTATCATTATATATCCGCATCGTGGCTCTACCATGTATGCTCGTATAAATGCAGTAAGCTGCAAAAATAATTTTAAATGTTCAATATGAACGCTAGTAAAGAGGATTTTGAGCTTTACTATAGTATTCTGACTGCTAAAAATCTTAAAATGATTAAACTCTCAAAATTTTAATATGTATATAGCTTTTAAAACTTTTTAAACCTTTAAGCTTTAAACATATTACTGAATGTGAAAATACAGCCGGAAATAAAGTTAATTTTAATAATATCACTGATTCGTTAGTGAATGAAATATTGCAAATTGATATACCCACTCACCGCAAAAGCTCTTTAACTAATAATAAATTTAAATGAGACCCAACCACAATTCAGTTTGAAGTAAAAACATAAATCACTAATTTGTCAAAGCTAATTTAAAACTATTTTAAGGTCACAAATTGTCTGAAATCATATAGACGATGCTTCAGCTCAATTCAGCTTTTATCCAGAAAACAGCAATTTTGTATGGAGATGCGTACGCATCCTTTCAGCTTTCGCGTCTATTCAGCTTTCGCAGCAATCGGGCATAAAATGACGACAAGTGTGTTTTATCATACGCACGCTAACGCCATAGTTCAGCGCTATTCCACCGCATTCAGCGCTATTTTACTACTTTCAGCGCTGTTCCGCCGCGTTCAGCGCTGTACGCGGCTGTCCTCGACGATAAGTTGCGACTTGCATTAGTTGATAAATTTGATTCGCAATCTTTTCGTACAACCATCGAGAGAATGTGGAAACAGAAATTATTTAGTGTTTTGCTTTTATAACCCTGGTTGCAATAGCTCTGCAATTTCGTTAATTTTTTGAATATTCTTTTGAATAAACAATATTAAATTAATTATACTTTATTAATTTAATATTGTTTTTAATTTAAGTATCGCGCGTATTCTCTAACTATATATGTCGCGTATTCTCTAACTAAATTTCTGTTTTTCCAAAGGGGGTCGACCCACTGTCGTTGAAAGAAGCGTAACGATAATAATATAGCACATGGATCTGTCCATGTTGAGTACAAAATACTAAATGGAAGTAGTTTACCGTGAGCATGTTATCATCCAGCGCTGTACACGGCTGATAGAAGCGGAATTGTTTAAGTTTAACCAAAATCATCCTGCGAAACGCCAATGGAGCTGAATAAATATGGTTACTCCCTAAGAGAGAGGCAGATTGCAGCGGCAGAGGCAGATTGGCAGAGTCAGTAACACTTTAAATAAAATCGTAGAATACGAGCAAACTGAATTTTATTCCCGATGGCTTTACCGAAGAAAGACATCGTAATAAAATCCGCAAGTCTAAAATTTGAAAAATGGTGTATGTAGGTGGTTATGTAGTTCTGTAGTTCCAATAATAATTAAAATAGTGTCCTCCAGACCGAATTTAGGTCACGGCGACCAGTCTCAACGGAGACTAGCCATCTGAGTAGTACAGGATTATAGTGCCCGAGTATATGCGCAAGGATAGGTGCGTTGCACTCTATTTTTTATAGAATTAGTGACAAACGAGCACAGTCCACCTGATGGTAAGTGGTTGCTGTGGCACATAGACATCTACATCTATCTTCGTTTGCGAATTTAAATGCAGATGCGTTGTCAGCCGTGAGGACTAAGATAGAATGCCTCTTTCCAGTAAAAGGGTCTCCGGTTCTCTACACTCACCATATGAAACACAGCAGCATTGCTGCTATTTTACGCTGGTATTCTGTGAGGCGTGGTCCTTCCCCGGTCGAGCCGACCCATTCGTGCTACAACTATACTATTAATATAGCTGCAGCATGGCTCTACCACGTAAAAATGGTATTCCATCTTAGTCCTCAGGGTCTCATCTGTACATAATTAATGCATAAATACTAATCTGATTCATAATTGAGGATAAATGTAGATGTCTATGGGCAACAGCATCCATTTACCATCAGAAGGACTGTGTGCTCGTTTGTCACACTATTCAATAAAAAAAGGAAATACATATAATTTATGAATAAGGAAAATTCAAATAATACTCCTAAGTAGTTTTTAAAGTCTGTAAAGATTGCGCTTGCTGAATGCTAAGTGGTAATGACTTCAAGGTCGGATTGCTTCAAGTAAATGATTTGTTATAAAATGAAGTTATACTGCAAGAATGAATTTAAAAGAAAAGCTATACACTGAACGCAAATTACGCTCATGACGTTGATGTTCATAGTGAAATTGTTTTATCGTTTCGTATTCGTTTTTCCATCCAGGTGTTTTATGACAAAACGTAGTTCCATTTACATCCGCCAGAAGCGCTGTTCATAAAACCATTAAATTTTAGTCGAGAACAATACGAAAACGTTAGTATCAGAAACTTGAGTTAAGAGCATATTAACTCGTCTATCGATCTAGTGGGGGCCGTTCTACACTTCGCTTACACTTACAAGGTCACTCATCAGGTATCAGGCCACTCGAGAACATATTATCTTCCCGTCAATTGTCGGTTTTCGAGCTCTACGGCTGGCCAATCGCTACTTCAAATATGAGTAGGCAAAAACAAGTTTAACTTACCGGTTCATCTCTGTAGAGGAGGAAAAATATAAAATGAAAACACAAAATATCATTGTCTATAACTTCTGCTTTTGTAAAAGCCAACTAACCAATAAACCACCAGTTATAATATTATTGATTTTTAACACAAAAATATAAGCTTTGTATGACTTATGTACTTTTACATAAAAGTTTAATAATACTTTAAATTAAATTATACAAGTATAGCGTGAACAGTTTATGACAGTTAATATTTACGACCAAAGACGAGTGCCAGCAAACTTTGCAAAGTTATTATTACAAAATATAAAATATACAAACCTTTTCAATAGTCGTAAATATCTTACTGCTGTAAACTTCGTTAAAATATTGTTACATTAATTTTATAACGCTTCTCTAGTAAACTCACACGCTCTCACAGAATACCAGCGTAAAATAGCAGCTTAATACTGCTGTGATTCGTATGGTGAGTGTAGAGAACCGGAGACCCTTTTTACTGGAAAAGAATTATTCCATCTTAGTCCTCAAGGCTGACAACGCATCTGCATTTTGATTCGCAAGCGAGGAGATGTGTAGATATCTATAGGCCTTAGCAAACACTTAACATCAGGTGGACTGTGTGCTCGTTTGTCACCCTATTTCTATTAAAAAAAAACTAAAGTAAAGAACGATAAGTCTTAGCCATAGAGTACTAAATTATAGTATTCTATGGTCGTAGCAGTGATATTTGTGATTTGTATACACACTTGTACTTGTTTCACATTATTTATTTACTAACTATAAATCTGTATGCTGTGAGGCGAAACCGGTGGGTTATAGGTAGTAAATTATAAATTTAAATATATAGTACTAAGTAGACTTGGCACCTTTGTTAATAATTTTTTACTTTTTTAATAGCACAAACATAAACATGCTACAAGGGCATCCATAAAATTTGAGCAGACATCACCATCCGCAGGATTAGGCGCAGATCCATCGCAAAACGCAATACCCCAAGTAGCAGTTACTTTAACAAAACACGTTATTACAGTAGTAAATGTTTTTTTTAGTTTTAATAATATGTTGCATTTAGTTTTAAGGTCATTAATAAAATGTTACAAAAGTTATAAAAAGAGGCACAAAGGATTATTATTTATTTTAGTCTTGTATGTGTGTATTAGTATTATATATTTTTTTAAATCTATGTTCACTATAAATTAAAAGGAGCACTTCACTCTGTATCAAATCGCAGCAGTAAAATACATTCTCTTAAAATAGTTACCAAATTAAAAAATAGCTTGCGTGCAAAAAAGCAATTGTGTGGAAATCGAGATTACACTTCCGTCAATGGTGGTGTAACCATTGGCGGAAAAAAAATCAGTGATCGAGTTCCATACGAATAGCGATTTTTGTAAACAAGCTTGTATATTAATAGTAAAATTAAACCTTCAATAAAAGTTTAAAGCTGACTTCATTAGTTTATATTTCTTTTAAGTCGGCTTTTATTTCTTATTAAAAGTCTTTTTATAAAAAAATACCCTTTTTGTGAACTAAGTAATATCAAAAACTCGAATGTCACCTTAATAGCTCTATTGAAAACTTCATCCCCAATTTTTCCATCGTTAGGGGTGGAAATTTTTCTCAAATTTATATGAAACCACCTGACGTTAAACCTCTTTTAATATAAAGAATAATCAAAACGCCCTTAATTCCCGAACATATCGAGTAACATACATACAAAAACACTTGAATCGAGATCCTACTCTTCTTATTTTTCTTGAAGTCGGCTAAAAAGCAAAGCATGGTTTCTTTTGAAAGGATTTAATTATGAAAAACAAGATTATATCAGAAAATAGATATTGATTATTGTATTATTAAATTTCCCTTTGTATTTATTGACATTGCTCTGCGTCCATACAAGAGCATCGGAAAATTATAGTGTTGTAATTAATTATTTAATAATTGTCGATCATTAGTAAATTTCTATATGATTTTATTTTATAGCGAAGTAGCTGCAGAATGATATGTTATGCATGTTTAAAAAGTATCAGATTTTGAGGTTATAATCGAACCACGAATATTATGTTATTTCATAGCTTCGAGTGATAAAAATCACTCGAAGCTAAAAAACAATATCCTAAAACATTTAGCTATTTTTAGTACCTAATTAGACAATTAAGTATGCAGTTGTTGTTTTAAAGCCTAAGTGTATGTAAATGCAACGTATAAATTCATATAATCTAGTTAACATACCTGCTTTCTTATCATTGGTTTTGGAAAAATGTTTGTGTGTAATAATGTAAAAATAATGTATATAATGGCAAGATAGCAGATATTTTTAGTTGTTGTCATTAGCATATACCGTACGGTAAGATACCTAGTACCTAAATGTATAAGGGTTTAGGCTTGTTTCACAGTCACACCGCTAGACGCGCCGTCGAACAGCGAGCGTTTCAACCACGGTTTCAACCAAGTTTTAACAACGCACACTTGAACGGTGTGACCACAGTCGAACTACTATGTTCTTCTTAAGCTGTGGCGTGACTATAAAACGCGACTAGTGCATTTGCAAGCGTGTGCGTCTGGACGCCGCTGTTCAAACGCGTGACTATGAAACCAGCCTTACCAATTAGATATTAAGTTGTTTTTAAACCTAAATTAACTTATTATGTTTAAATTAGAAATTAAACACATATTTTATTTCATGTTTATTGTTCATCTTCCAACAACATGGAACCACCAGCAGAGCTTAATTTATATAAATTATGTATACGCCATACGTTACAAATAGTATTACATCAACTTTGTCATACGATAATATTAATAGTCACTGGTCACACAATTTTTTTTAAATGGTTTTTGAAGGCAGCAAGGAAAAGTCGGACTTTATATTTAGAAACTTTGAAATATTTTAATTGCATGGCAATTCATTAAGCAATGTTAGTCCCTATCTTAATGTATGGTAGTGAAAGATGGGTGTGGCAGAAGAAGCTAAAGAGTAGAATAAATGCTGTAGAAATACGATCATGAAGTGAATAGAAATTAGAAATTGTGTGATAAGAGAAGAGTGTTTTTTGCAAGATGATGTTGTGTCCAGGATTAAGAAAGAAATGCTTCGGTGGTTGGGTCATGTAGAAAGAATAAACGAGGAAAGAGTGACAAAGCAAATCTATGTTGCAGAATTGAACGACAGAGTCGGGAAGATATCTAGACGAAAGTATATAGACCAAATTAACGATTTATTGAAAGTTGGTGAGATTAAGAGTAGGTACTCTTAACCGACGAGCATGTATGCGTAGGTATATGGATGTAAAGGAGGCGAGAGAGGTGTGTCAGGATCGTGCCAAAAGGAAGTCAGTAGTCTCTGCCTACCCCTTTGGGTGACAGGAGTGGGTGTTTATGTTATGTTATATGTTATGTTTTCTTGGAGATGTGAGTTTCCTTACGATGTTTTTATTTACGGTAGTCATTTATAAATAAAATATGTGTACCTGTAGGGATCAAGCAAAGTTAGCTCGCTTAAAATTTTGAAGTGAACGCTTTTCCCCTGAGCTATCACAGTTATAATAAAATGTTAGTTACATATTCATGTAACTTTATATAAATAATATGTGTAAAACACCAGGCGTAATAGTCGAACAACAAATAGCTTTTTTATGGAATAAGGGTGACAAAATAGCAAATAACCCACCTAATGGTAAGTGGATGCTGTGACCCATAGATAGTTTAAGTATGTAGTAATGCAGAATGTGTTGTCAGCCCTGAGAGCTAAAATAAAATGCCTCGTTTCCAGTAAAAAGTATCCAGTTCTCTACACTCACCATATGAGAGACAGCAGTATTAGCTGCTATTTTACGCTGGTATTCCGTGAGAGCTTGGTCCTTCCCCAATCGAGACAATTCATGATACAACCATAATATAGCATAATATGGCCCTACCACGAATAAAAAAACTATAAATACTTATTTAAATTTAACCATTAATTTACAGTTTTAAGACTGTGAAAGTTGATACTTAATATTTAATCAAGACTAATACTTTATAAAAAGCCGCGGCCGCTCAGAGGTTAAGCACTAGATGTGAATTTCAGTTAAAATGAAATTGTTTATTGCAATTTCAAGTGCAGATTTATATTGTGAGGTACCTTGCATAGGTATTTTGAAGATATAGTGAAGTCCGTTGACTCGCATTGTAGCAGCGCGGTGGACACTTCCTTGACCTAAAACCCTCTAAGAAAAGAAAACAGATCTGTGCCCAAGAACGGGGCGTATAAAGACAGAATAAATAAAGTAATTTTATTCCATGTTTAAATTTTCTGTTTAGATATATTGAAAATATTTAAATGACAAACATTTCTAATTGGGTTTTTCAACACATAATATAAGTCATTCATGGAATTTTGGCACCATTGTAAAATGTCTGTAGGTACCTATTTTCATTTAGAGTAGCGTTTAATAAATAATAAGATTTGATCTACATTTGATAATTTTTCCGTGTGGTGATTGTGTAAGGTAGTCTACCACTCTATTTCACCAAGAGGTAATCGTAATAGGTGACTATGAAAAATATAATAAATAATCTTACTAATAATAACTAATTTAACATACATCTATTGTTATTTAAAATAAACAAAGTTAAGAAACAAGCCCATCTGAAGGTCAGTGGATGCTGTGGCACATAGAGTATTATATCAATGGGCCACTTATATCGAACTTCAATTAACAATCAAAATTTCAGATCCGTTGTTGCTCTTAAAAACTAAAATAGAATGTTTCATGGAATAAAACTAATAAGATATATAAGAAATCATTATTAGAATATCTTATTTCCAATAAAAGGGCTATTTGGTTCTCGTCACTTACCACACAAACACAACAGAAATATGCTGCTAATTCACGTTCTGTGCGGGCACCATGCCCGCACTGAACGTGAATTAACTTTCTATCGTAGAGCCGAATCATTTGTGCTGCAGCCATGATATAGCTGCAACGTAGATCTACCTCGTATAAACAGGATATGAAACACACAGATCACCCTTTTTACTGGTAGCATGTCAAGTCTTCAGGGGCGAGAAGGTATCTGCCTTTTGATACTTAATTAAAGAAGATGTAGATGTGTACGGGCCACGCCATCCGCTTACATATAAGTTCTAACTGTGTGCTCGTTTGGCATCATTGCAAATATAAAAATCTATCATTATATATCAGCATCGTGGCTCTACCATGTATGCTCGTATAAATGCAGTAAGCTGCAAAAATAATTTTTAATGTTCAATATGAACGCTAGTAAAGAGGATTTTGAGCTTTACTATAGTATTCTGACTGTTAAAAAATCTTAAAATGATTAAACACTCAAAATTTTAATATGTATACAGCTTATTAAACAAATTACTGAATGTGAAAATACAGCCGGAAATAAAGTTAATTTTGATAATATCACTGATTCGTTAGTGAATGAAATATTGCAAATTGATATACCGACTCACCGCAAAAGCTCTTTAACTAATAATAAATTTAAATGAGACCTAACCACAATTCAGTTTGAAGTAAAAACATAAATCACTAATTTGTCAAAGCTAATTTAAAACTATTTTAAGGTCACAAATTGTCTGAAATCATATAGACGATGTGCTTCAGCTCAATTCAGCTTTTATCCATAGAAAACAGCAATTTTGTATGGAGATGCGTACGCATCCTTTCAGCTTTCCGCGTCTATTCAGCTTTCGCAGCAATCGGGCATAAAATGACGACAAGTGTGTTTCTATCATACGCACGCTAACGCCATAGTTCAGCGCTATTCCACCGCATTCAGCGCTATTTTACGACTTTCAGCGCTGTTCCGCCGCGTTCAGCGCTGTACGCGGGCTGTCCTCGACGATAAGTTGCGACTTGCATTGGTTGATAAATTTGATTCGCAATCTTTTCGTACAACCATCGAGAGAATGTGGGAACAGAAATTATTTAGTATTTTGCTTTTATAACCCTGGTTGCAATAGCTCTGCAATTTCGTTAATTTTTTGAATATTCTTTTCTTTGAATAAACAATATTAAATTAATTATACTTTATTAATTTAATATTGTTTTCTTTTAATTTAAGTATCGCGCGTATTCTCTAACTATATATGTCGCTTATTCTCTAACTAAATTTCTGTTTTTCCAAAGGGGGTCGACCCCCACTGTCGTTGAAAGAAGCGTAACGATAATAATATAGCACATGGATCTGTCCATGTTGAGTACAAAATACTAAATGGAAGTAGTTTACCGTGAGCATGTTATCATCCAGCGCTGTACACGGCTGATAGAAGCGGAATTGTTTAAGTTTAACCAAAATCATCCTGCGAAACGCCAATGGAGCTGAATAAATATGGTTACTCCCTAAGAGAGAGGCAGATTGCAGCGGCAGAGGCAGATTGGCAGAGTCAGTAAGACTTTAAATAAAATCGTAGAATACGAGCAAACCGAATTTTATTCGATGGCTTTACCGAAGAAAGACATCGTAATAAAATCCGCAAGTCTAAAATTTGAAAAATGGTGTATGTAGGTGGTTATGTAGTTCTGTAGTTCCAATAATAATTAAAATAGTGTCCTCCAGACCGAATTTAGGTCACGGCGACCAGTCTCAACGGAGACTAGCCATCTGAGTAGTACAGGATTATAGTGCCCGAGTATATGCGCAAGGATAGGTGCGTTGCACTCTCTATTTTTTTTTTATAGAATTAGGGTGACAAACGAGCACACAGTCCACCTGATGGTAAGTGGTTGCAGTGGCCCATAGACATCTACATCTATCTTCGTTTGCGAATTTAAATGCAGATGCGTTGTCAACCGTGAGGACTAAGATAGAATGCCTCTTTTCCAGTAAAAAGGGTCTCCGGTTCTCTACACTCACCATACGAAACACAGCAGCATTAAGCTGCTATTTTACGCTGGTATTCTGTGAAAGCGTGGTCCTTCCCCGGTCGAGCCGACCCATTCGTGCTACAACTATATTATTAATATAGCTGCAGCATGGCTCTACCACGTAAAAAATTCCCGCACTCTCATAGTTTGATGGACCGGAGAGAGATCAGGCGCAGGACCAACGGCTAAACGTGCCACGGGGATGACACACCGCGAACTTCTTGACTCCGAGCTGCTACCGAGAAATCCGAGAGCCCGAGTTTCGAACCCAGGACCTATAAACAGCAACTTAGCTTACGACCACTGGACCAATTAGGCAGTCGAGGCTACTAGTTATGCAGAAAGTCGATGGATGCGTGTGGCTCGGGGGCGTGCTTTGTAGCATTCTTTGGAGGAATCCTATGTTCAGTAGTGGACTCTTAAAGGGCTGTTATAATAATGACGACATATGATACACGATAATGATACACGCCCACAGGACAAATTGGGGTGGTATATTCTCTTACGCCGCCATCACAAGATACAATATTGGTACTGATGATTTGACCAACAAATAACTTAGCTTAATATGTTAACCTTAACATGTAGAAAAAAGGCCTCGCTTATGAAACGGAGTATTGTCTGTAGAACTACCATTTTAAGCACTTGACGTTATATTATACAGCTAATTAAAAGTCTTTCATGTACGAAACATCTGGCGGGTTGTCCTGTTATGAATCTCAGAACAAGGTCGAAGGACTGTTGGTCTCTGTTAATGTTCTCCGGATGTAGAGCTTAGTGGAATATTTAGAGGCGATGGTGGAAAATACGATGTTACGACTGGTCCCTTAGGAGAGAGAGTGATTAATTATAAAGGACGCGTGTTGACACTTTGGCAATCACTCATTATTTCAGAGATGACTCGTTTAAGGCCAGGGCGGTATCACAGATAGCTGAACATTACAAGTGGTACGTGTAATATGATTCTGAGAGATGAATTAAAATGAAATAAAAACCTTGTAAAAGCATTATTAACTATTAGATAAATTAATTAATAGAATCAGGCGTTAGTTTGCGGAAATCGATGGTGAAGTAGAGTCTGCGGTGACTGCAGATTCTACTTCACCTGAGGATGCCTCGTGTGGAGGTGGAATACGTGTCGTATTATCGACGGCGATGTCTTTCCTAGGAAAGATACACTAGTGTAGTGAAGTTGGGAGTAGTGGTGCTGGGATTAGTGGTGACAGGGATAGTGCACGCAATTGAGGGAGGGCGGGAGGTACTCTTCATATTAGGTAAGACACATTATTTTATATCATTACAAGGATATAAGCAAAATAATTTTTAACAACTTTAATATTAGATAAATTAGCAAAATAATTAGCCCATATAGAAAAAAAAACAAAAAACAAAAAAGATGTTTAGCAAATAAATAAATTTTACCAGAAAATTATATTATAAATGTTAGCATTTCTTGTTGTTTTTCACACTGAAGTTGGAAATTTTCGTGAACATCATAGTCGGCACCTGTTTATACTTTAGAGGTTGATAGTATACTCGCGCGAATGGAAATGAATATGAATCTAAGAGATGATTTAATATGTGTATCTTTTAATGTAGAGACACAGTCCTTTGGATCTACGTGCGATGAAGTTTTTTATTAACGTATAAGGCGACAAGTGTAATAGTTTTCACACACAAAGTCTCAGTATATGCACTGAATGAGGAAACGCAGTCAACATTCTTAGTCCGATTCCGTGAGGATTAATTATTGTTTATCTGTTATTTATTTTCATATTTCTTACATTTAAATATTATTCATGCCGTGTAGTAGCGGCGTAAAAGAAACCACTGTATTATCCCTAGGGTGAGGTTAAAAGTGGTGATGACACTGAATGATTATAAATAAACTGTGGCTACTGTAATCCGCTTGCCAAGCGTGGTAACCATGTTATATATTCCCTCTATAAATCAATCTATGTGTGACGTCTGTTTTTTTTAGCAGTGTTCTTGCTGGGGGCTGTAATGATGATGACGATATAAATATGATGATATATTTAAATATAAGTGATTTAAGCCCTGCAAACAACTACATCGCATTTCTCATGGAATTTAGTTTATTGCTATGGATGAACTAATAATTCACCACCGCATCTCCATTAGGAGAATTACGTTTATTAGTTGTATCTAGTCCTGTGAAATTCATATAAGAGGACAAAATTTGCTCTACAATGAAATAGTTTCATTTGTAATTTGCCTATAGATCTATCTTATTACTTAAGTTTTTCATATAGTTATCAGCATAATAAATAAATAAATTACTTTTGAGGGGAACACCAGAATCTGTACAAATGTATACGTAATTGAGCATTGTTACGTTTATAATGAATGGGTGTGAATAATTGCCTCGCGATACGCGGTATTGTGTCGTCCTTAATTGGAAATCTCGATTACGATAAGCATTCGAACGTTCCTTGAGGTGGTTGATTCGCATGCTTTGTTCTGTTCCGTCGATAGATTTCTATTGGTAAGTGGCTACTGCAGTAGTTCATGGACACCTGAAGCCAACTCTAAACAAAGAAGACTACAGACGGTTGTCACTTCTCAGGAATAAGATAGAATGCCTCACTGCCTGTAATTAAACTAGCTCTCTACACCCTTCAGATTGCATCACAGCAATGCAAGTATTGCTATTTGGCGACAGAATATTTTTTTACGTGGTAGAGCCATGCTGCAGCTATATTAATAGTATAGTTGTAGCACGAATGGGTCGGCTCGACCGGGGAAGGACCACGCTCTCACAGAATACCAACGTAAAATAGCAGCTTAATGCTGCTGTGTTTCGTATGGTGAGTGTAGAGAACCGGAGACCCTTTTTACTGGAAAAGAGGCATTCTATCTTAGTCCTCACGGCTGACAACGCATCTGCATTTAAATTCGCTAACGAAGATAAATGTAGATGTCTATGGGCAACAGCAATCACTTACCATCAGGTGGACTGTGTGCTCGTTTGTCACCCTTATTCTATAAAAAAAAAAAGAATAAGGCAAAAGGGTGGTAGCTACCCAGACGGACTCCTAGGCGGAAAAGGAGTCCTATTACCTAGTAAAGTTGTATGATTCAAAGCCTTTACGCATGACGCATGCTCATAAAAGTTTCTGAACGCCCCCTTTCCATTAAAACTAACATCCCTGAAAAATGCAGAATCTCTAAAGGACATGAATTTTGTTTCAATGCCTGTATCTTCTGATGAGTACTACATTATTGCCCCTTGTATATGAGTAAATACTTATATGAAAAGGTGCACCTTTTCTTCTAGTCAACCCTGGTCGTAGTGAGATAATGTAATAGGAACATTATAAGTTAATGTCATTAGATTGAAAAAAAAATGTATCAATACATTAATAGAAGTATAATAGAAAATTTCATGAAATTCCTGCGTATAAGACATAAATAGTAACAGATGTTAATGAACCAAGAACAACCAATTTAAGAAAATTTTTTTTTCCTATTTTTACTAGTGGATGCTAGAAAGAGACTGCCCCTTTCCTGGCCTCACCTGCCGTAGCACTTAATCGAAAACCTATAATCATTCTAGTAATAATCGGGTCATAATTTGCAACCATAATGTTCCGACTATGATATTGTCGGAACCATATTAATCAAAATTCGCCGTAAATGTGCGCCGCACTGAGTTTACTAATACAAAATTAAATATCATGGTGTAAGATATTTCTTCTACATCGCTATATCCTACATAATAAGTAGTTTGTTTATTAATATTGAATAATTTAGAATAGTGTATAATTTGCTTTAATAATACTTTCCGATTCAAGGACATCATTATCGACCCACAACTGCTTTTTGTGTTCTGTTTCCATCGTGTACAACGGTGATTTTGGAGAAATTGGCAGTAGTAATAAGATCGTCCATTGTACGGGCTTGCTTTAAATATACTTTTGGATTTTTTAGTTATATGTTTAATATTACACTCTACAAGCTATTATGAAGAGTCAGAATATGTCAAAAAAGGCACGTTTGGCAATTCATAATGCTGTGTTAGTCCCTACTTTAATGTATGGTAGTGAAAGTTGGGTCTGGCAGAAGAAGCATGAGAGTAGAATAAATGCTGTAGAAATGCGGTCATTAAGGAGTATGCTAGGGCTGAATCTGAATGACAGGGTGGGAAATAGTGCCGTCCACCACCCAAACGCGCCCCAAAGGGTGGTTGCCAAAGATGGTTCGCGGCTACCGCACGATCTCCCGCGAGGCGGCGAGCCTCCTTGCTGGATTGCCGCCATGGGATCTGGAGGCGATAGTCCCCGCGCGCCTGCACGAATGGCGCGCGGAGGCACTATGCCGGGGAAACCCGCTGCCGCGGCAAGTTGTCGCGCAGCGGACAGACTTCCGGCATGATCTCATGGCGACATGGAGAGCGACTGTCGCAACCCCGTGCTGGGCACGCCACTATAGCGGCGATAAGACCCTCTTGAGGAGTGGCTTGAGAGACGCCACGGTGTCCTCACCTTCCGCCTGACGCAGGTCCTCACCGGACACGGTGTGTCGGGAGGTTCCTGCACCGAATCGGGCGGAGGAAACGCCCGGTGCTCCACTGCGAGGATCGACCGGAGGACACGGTGGAGCACACCGTGGAGTTGTGCCCTGCTTGGGCGGAGCACCGCCGTACTCGTAGCGGCGATAGGCGGCGACCTCGCGTCCGGCCCTGGTCGAAGCCATGGTCCGGAGCGAGACGGAATGGGATGCCGTCACCACCTTCTGCGAAGCAGTGATGCTAGCGAAGGAGGTGGCGGAGCGGGAGAAGGAAAGAGCAACAGCTTTCCTTCCGGCCGCCGCGGAGACGCCCCGGGCGTCGGGGCTACGTCGTGGCCCCTGACCACCGTAGGCGCGGACCTGTGGACGGCGAGCAATGGTAGCTCGCCGTCCGTCCGTCTAACGACGACAGGCCGTCGACGGCGCGTTTTGTTCCACGCGCGCCTCAAAGAGCTGTCAGCAGCGTGAAGGGGCCCGCAAGGGCCGACACGCCTGCCGGGGCTGCGGGCTGTTCGAAAGAGATACCGCGGCTCCGGAACGTAAGGGCACTGAAGGAACACGGATGGTTTTAGTCAGTAAAGTCTGACACTCCTTCCGCTCCACCCACAGCGAAAGGCGTCATTAGATGATTTTCCATCCGCAAAAAAAAAAAAAAAAAAAGGGTGGAAATAGTGTGATAAAGGAAAAGTGTGGTTTGCAAGATGACGTTGTGACCAGGATTAAAAAAGGAATGCTTCGGTGGTTTGGTCATGCAGAAAGAATGAACGAAGAAAGAGTGAAAAAGTAAATTTATATGGATATATGGATGTAAAGGAGGCGAGAGAGGTGTGCCAGGATCGTGCCAAATGGAAATCCGTAGCGTCTGCCTACCCCTCTGGGTAACAGTCGTGAGTGTTTATCTATTATGTATGTATGTTTAATATTTTTATTTTTTAACCCCTTCAGTATGATTTTGATCTGTTATGATGCTGTAATTGTGTTTAAAGATTAAGGAATGCTCAAATAATATATTGATTTATACATTTTCAGTAGCTGCATCAAAGAGCTTTTAATTGACACAACAAGATTTTCACATCGTGGTAGAGCCATGCTGCAGCTATATTACTGGTATAGTTGTAGCACGAATGGGTCGGCTCGACCGGGGAAGGACCACGCTTTCACAGAATATCAGCGTAAAATAGCAGCTTAACGCTGCTGTGTTTCGTATGGTGAGTGTAGAGAACCGGAGACCCTTTTTACTGGAAAAGAGGCATTCCATCTTAGTCCTCACGGGTGACAACGCATCTGCATTTTGATTCTTTATTGAAGATAGATGTAGATGTCTATGGGTCACAGCAACCACTTACCATCAGGTGGACTGTGTGCTCGTTTGTCACCCGATCCTATAAAAAAAAAAAAAGATGATCGAAATAAATATCTTTACAAATTACCACCAAACCTAACTCCATAAGTCGATATTTAAATTAGACTAACTAGAAACTTCACTAACATGTACTATATTCGTAACTTTCTTAGATACACACATGTATGAACCTCACGAATGTTTCTGGAATATAGACAGGCACCAAAGTGATTTCAAGTGTTCCGTTTTTTAAGAACATAACACTGAACGCAAACACAAACACAACTTAGTGAGATCGGGTTCGGTTGTAATTTTGCTGTTTTATGCAACAGTACAGTTTATTTCTGAAAAAAAAAAGTTTTTTTATAAGAATATCCAAGTTTCTTTTCCATTTTTATTTTATTACTCTTGCGTGTCGTCCGTGTTATATGCACACATCAGGAATAAACACAGAACGAATGCCGAATAAAAGTATTTCTTCCTTTCTTTCTAAACGTAACGCTGAGAAATAACATATTCTTATTTTCATGAAACCGTGACAAAATAACATCTCATAATGGCACCCAGCTTATTTCGTTATATTACGTACCATTACGCACCGGCTGTCTGAAATTAATTCTATCCCTATGAGATTTCCTCCAGATTAAAGCTGTCAGATTTTTCTTTTCTGATTATTTAATTTGTATCGTAAAGCGTCCTTCGTACTAATAAGCTATGTTCTGTTTCGTGCTACGCGGGTGACGACACGGGTGGTGCTTTTTGCACGGGCGATGCCAATATTTCTCGGGAACACGTTGTCGAGTACCGGAATAAACAGTGGAGTCTTTGCTAAGCAATGTCTCGGGTGGGACGTTGACTCGGTTGATTTAGTCGTCCCCAATTAAAAAATAACTAAAAAAAAACTTAGCTAAACCTGACTATCGCGGGATGGCAAAGGAAAGGATATTTCTAGACAAACAGAAGAGATTACTCTTTATTAGAAATCTCAAATCAAATCTACGGAACTATACAAATAAATAACCAATATTAGTTAGTAAAATGGACGCTCTCATTACTACGGAATCGAATGTATTGTAAGAACAGTTTGTACATAATAATTAAATAC